>BQNB010110056.1:0-18192 GCA_026074375.1 Tanacetum coccineum
TAAATGTGTAAGTATTATTACATATACGTATTTTTGTGTTAGTAATTTAAGATAAGTTTAGGTTTTGAGGGTTAAGTTAATTTCATTTTAATCACTTATAGTAATAATGGAATTGATTGGGTATTTTGAAAGAATTGTTTTGGTTAATATGTGGATGCCTATGTGATGGATTAAAATGTGAAGCGTGTCATTTGTAAAAGAAATGAGTTTGTTAAAATATGAGAGTTTTTGGTAAACTTTCCATATATAGAAAGTGAATTTGGAAATGAAAAATTATTTTTAGAAAGCGTAAAACGTAGGTTTTGGAGATAGTTTATGGTTTTTATAAATTATCAAACCTCAAGTTCTTTTAGTAAATAATAAAGAAAATTAAAAAAAAAATTATTTATGGATGAATAGTAAAAGCGGGAATAGTAAAAAAAAGAAAAAAAAGAAAAGGAAATGTATTTGGAAACAAATTCTAGTTGGGCTTTATCTATAATTAATATTGTATGCTATAAATACAAAAACCAAAACCCAAATCCCACCCCATATACTTGTTCGACCGGTTCTAAGAAGAGAAGAAGAAGAAAAAAATTAGGGATCTTTCCAAGGTAAGTTTTCTAGTTTATGTTCAATCCTAATTATAATTCTTCAATTCTAGTAACTTAATTATGATGGATTAGAGTTAAATTAGGTTTTATTAATTAGGGTTTCATGTTTTCTGTAAATTAATGTAATTAAACTAATTAGGAATGATTAGGGTTAATTAGAAGCATGACGGTGTAAACAATTAGGATTAATTCGCGTTAAATCATGATTTAAGTTTGAGCAGAATTTTGGGTCGAGTTGTTCAGATGATATCTCATGATTGGTAAAAAAAAGTTTTTTTTTATCAAGTTATTAAGGTAATCATTCTATTCCTAGTTTAATCTTTTTAGTTATCATGTTAATTTATGTAATCTAAACATGATGGATTAAGTTTTATCATAAAATTTAATTAGGTTTTCTTAATTAGGAATTAGGGCTTGAATTATGCGTTTTGGTGTTTAATTAATGAGCAGAATTTAGGTCAGATTGTTGGGCGAATATCTCCATGATGGAGAATGCAAACGACATGATTCTTTTTTTTAAACTGAAGGATTTTGAATCTACTTTTCAAAAAATCCGGCCTCAACAGTTTTTGAGGTCGGGAAGTCAATTAAATAAGGGTTACAAGATTCGTTGTCAAAACTGTGTTTTCAGACGAATTTTGAGTCAACTTAAGTGAGGTGAAAACCCTACTTAAGAAGTGTTTTAAATTAATCCCTTCTACAGAAAGTAACTTTTATATGTCTATTAAGAAACCCCAAAAGGGCTAAGGCTAAAACTAATTTTAAGTTGGGTTTTTAAGTCGAAACTTTTTGGTGTGCAATCAGACCCGAAATTGACCAGTTTGTAAGTTTGATTTTCAAGGGTATACTTATGGGTTGAATGAATGCATGGGCTTCTGGATGAGATTAGTATACACATGTGGGGTCATGTGTGAATTTTTGTGGGAATTGTGGATGCATTTTGGTAAGGGTTTTAAGTCGTGCAAGTTGGGTAAAAATTCTGCATTTGAGCAGAAAGTTGTAAGTGTTTAAAATGAAAGTAGAAAGTAAATAAAAGATATAATGAAGATATAAAATGATGGTAGAGAGTCTTTACATATAGTATAGATGATATTAGTCCATCATTAGGGTTGTTATATTGGATTAAGCGTTTAGCTTACCGATGGTAACATGAGCTTTTATTGTGTATAGTTGTTAAGGAAGGAGTTTGAATTGCTTGTAGCTGCGCAAACAGGTGAGTGTCATAGCCCTATCTTTTCTAAGATTTTTCATTGGGGTGGAAACGATGCTTGAGTATGTGATGTTTTATTACTGTGATATTTGATGGTTGAGCTTAAAAATGCATGTGCTGTGTGGCTATTACTTGCTATGTGTTGAATTGAATTGACAAGTGGAGCCGGGTTGGCTTGGATCGTGGGATCGTTCCTTCCCCACTTGGGTTGAGCCGAGCTATTTTTGAGTTGAGCTATTTTGTTTGAGCTATATTGATTTGAATTGTGTTGAATTGAGCTGATTGATTTGTAGTATGTGATAGTTCATGATATGCCATGCAACTGTTTATCTTTATCACAGTAATGTTGGAATTGTTTTGAAATGTTTTGAGGTTGGTGTCTAAAACCTATGGCATCTCACCAACCTAGTGTTGACGTGTTTTAGCATCGTTTTCAGGTAACTCAGGTGATCGAAATTGATGTTAGGAGAGTTGCTAGTGAGACCATAAGATGCAAGTTGAAGATCTATGATTTTGCTATGCCGTTTTATTTGAGCAATATGTTGATTTGATTTCTAGACTTTGTTTTGATATTATAAGACTTGTATGGATGGTAATCCTTATCATTCATATTTGGTCGTTGGTTTTTTTTGTTGGATGTTATCATGACACGTTGTGTCTTTGCATTTATTACACTATTTAGTATTCCTCTATAAAGATACCATGTGCTATGTTAATATCTTTCATGTTATGCCTCGCGTTTCCGCCTTGGCGGGGTGTGACAGATTGGTATTCAGAGCCAAGGTTATAGAGAATTAGGTGGTTGAACCTAGACTATAACCTAGGAGTCCTGGAAGTAGATGCATTTAGGGCGCGTATGTTGTTTGTGTACATAGATACTTGTATTTCCCCGCTATGTATATTAGCTTAAAAATTCTTCTCTCTATTTTTTGACTACTACTATATAATATAATATATACTTTTTCATTATGGGGATCTAATAGTATATACCCATTTTGTTATTCTTTAGTCATTCTTCCCCTACCTTTAGGAGATAACGTTAGGAATTGATTTACCTCGAATGGACCACGCAAGTTGGGTGACTTTTTGAGAGAGAAAAGTCAAACCCAAGTGAGGCACAAACATAAGTTTTATTCGTTTCCTACCGATCGATTCGTTGCTATAATCGAAGATGCTGTTTATATTTTGGTCCGATGTGACTTTTGTTTTGTTTAGTCGATTGGTATTTTAGGGTTAGTGAGATGATTATTATTTTTGAGTATATTTGAGATATTATTAAGTGCTAATGTTAGATTGTGTTATCATTGAGATGCGTGGTCTAGAAGTAAGTAAACTTGGGCAACAAGGTCAATTATAATTATGGTCGCGAACATAATTATAAAGGCAACACACACGTGGACTTGTGACGTGATTGCATGGATCATTGGTTGCTTGTATGTATTATATAAGCGATGTAAGTTTGATAGTTTATGTAAAATGGTAGTGTTCGATGTGATGAGAGATCCTCTTGAGGATGTTAATGTGGTTAGAGAAGTCCTCTCTTAATCGATTTGGCACTTATATTTAGGTGGTTCATAGCTGGTAAGTTCCCCTTTCATCTATCGTTTGTGGAAACATCGATACCTTTAGGTGTGGTCCACATGATTCTTATTTTCGTTAGCTCGGTTGATTTCGTCGAGATATCCAACGCTCGAGTTGGTATTACTAGGGTGTATCATAGACGGGTGTTGCTGTCTACTTTCGCCGTTCGGCGTTTTGATTGTTTTCCTTTTGTCTGAGGTGTCGGTACATTTTTGGTTTGTGTCTAAAGACCTTTGGTATGGATATTTTATGGTTTTGTTTGGTGTATGCAAGAGTTCTGGTCGTGTTTGTTTTCAAGTAATATTAATATTAAGGTATTGGAATTCTTAAGTATTGTTGGGAGTCTCTTTCTATCATTACGTCTCGTGTTACGAGCATATTCATTTTCAAATAATTGTTGATAGTTCAGATATCATAGTGTTTATGGTGTTAAAAAAAACTTCTTTCAAAATAAATTATATAAATAAAATGCAACACATTGTTTTAACCATCTTTGATTTCTTTTATAAAATCATAATTAAAATAAGTATGAAGAATTTTATTTAATTTATTTTTAACACTAAAATTATTGGCATTACGTAACAAAGGCGATTCCTATTGGCTTTTAAAATGATTGGTATAAGGTTATGATGGAAAGTATCCTGGTAAAAAGTCGGTTTTTGGTACAAAGTTCTTAATCTTAATTAATGGGTCGTGATACGTGGTATATGAAATTGGGTGTCTCTCGCATCATTGTGCTTTGTTAGGTCTGAAGTTCGTTATCGTTATGTCATATTATATCGGTTGTTTTCTCTTCAACTTTTAGGATTGTGTGATTTTTGGTCCATACCAATTGTGCATCTGAAGCTTTTGGTTATTTGCTCATGGTGTGATTCTAAGTTGATGGTAGGTCATATCTTCTAGTGGTGCGACTATTAGTAGCGAAGCGAATGAATTATGTGAAATCCTAAGTGAAGTGGAGAGTTTTTGTTTACTTTAGATTAGTACCTTTTATTGTGGCAAGCGTCTGTATTTGCTTGGTAGAAGAAAGTAGAGTAGTTGTGAAATGTGCATAGATTAACTCGAGTAAGAGTGAGATAGAAAAATTTGTAATGTAAGAGTCACCAACGGTAGGGTGCACGGGGATGACGTAGCTAAGATTGTTTTTAGATGTGTTAAGGACACGGTTCAAGTTTCGGCTTATGCCTTTTGGTTAAACCAATGAACCAATGCACTAGCGGTTTTCAATGGAGTTAATGAGCCGGGGTGCATGGCCGTAATTTATAGATAAGGCTAAGTTAAACCGTATATATCGACAATATTTAATGACCCGAAGTCTAAGGAGGAAGTACAGAGTTCGTACTGAAATGATCGAGAGACACTGAAGTAGAAAGATGTAACAGAAGTTTTCAAACAACGTGAAGCTATCTAGATGTGGAAGGAATCAATGGTAATGAGCCTTCTTTGGCATTGCGTAAGGGAGCAAACGATTTTCCCGTATTATAATATACCACAAAGTAAGATTTGGAAGCATGTTGAAAAAAAGGAAGAGGTGAATGCTTATCGTTCGCGACAACTGAGAGGATCTTATAAATGATTATATACTAACGTGATAGGTTTTGCACTATAATGCTAAGGCAGTAAGTGAAACGAGACGTTGGAGAGAGATCCTATGATGGATCAAGAAACGTATTCAAACACACTTTTTCATCGGAAGGATGAACATGAGGCAGAGTCGATGGATGAAGGTTATTTAGTGAGTATGGATTCAAAGGCCAAGTACCAAATCGGAAAGGAAAAGTGTGGTTGTTGAATCGTGAGTAGGATAAAGAGTAACGCCAAGAATGAGTTTCTGGATTGACGTAAGACGATCCAAGCTCAGATCGAGAAAGATGTTGGTGTGTAAAAATAAGTGTCCAAAGCAAAGATAGTGGTCAACATAAATGTTGCGTGCTTGGACCAACGATGGTGAAAAGAGTGGAGAGTGGTTCATATTGGCTATTGAGAGGCGTATACGATAAAAGTATTCTATCCATCCTGAAGCGGATGCAACTTAGGTGTCTTATTTTTCAAATTGGTGTCGAGTATGAAAGAGAAAATATAGCTATTGCGGTAGCAAGTGATTTTAGCGTATTCGAGAAGAGGAATTGAGTATCAAAGGTCTTCAGGATGGTTGCTGCTTACAACCTAAGGTTTTGACGAGTTTTCTCGATGCCGAGGTGAGGTTCAATAGTGGGGATGTTTCCATTTTACCGTTTGGGTGTTGTGTTGCTAATGCAACCCTTGAGGGGTAAGAAAAGTCATTAGCATTGCTTCGGTTTTGTGAAAGTTGTCGAGATTAAGTGACAAGACTCTTGTTATGTCAAGGAACCGTTGAGTTTGTGGACCCGAGAGATCAAGTGTTTAAAGCGAGTAAGATAGTGTTTAGTACAATTTCGTTGGAATTCAAACGTGCCTTGATTTACTTTGGGAACGCAAGGATCAAATGAGGTCTAAGTGTCCTCAGTTGTTTGTCGATAGTGATATTGCCTCGAGTAGTTAAATCTCGGGATGAGATTTTCTAAAGGTGGGGATAATGTAACAACCGTAACTTGAGCAGGTTAGTCAAACATTAGTGTTGACTTAATGTTTCTGTTTGCAATGTACGGTTTTATGTGATTTAAAGTGTAAACGTGTTTAATAGTTGTTTGTGTGGGATATTTGAGATTGATGAATCAATCCAATGAGCTGATCATCTCATTAGGAATTGGATTTTGTGTTAAAATTGTTGAGTTTCATTTCGTTCTCTTTTGAGTGACGAGGAAATGGTTAAGAGATTTTAAAGCGTTATTGGTTTAAATTGTAAGTATTTATTAGCTAAACGTATTTTTTGTGTTAGTAATTTATGATAAGTTTAGTTTTAGAGGTTAAGTTAAAGAAACTGAGTTATTTGATGGAGAAATTTCATTTTATCACTTAGAGTGATAAATGGAATGAATTTAGTATTTTGAAAAAATTGTTTGTTAATAATGTGTGTTGTCTAGGTTATGGATTTAAAAATTGAAGCGTGTCATTTGTGAAAGAAAGAGTTTGCTAAAATAATGAAGAGTTTTTGGTAAACTTTCTATAATATAAAAAGTGAATTTGGAAATGAAAAGTTATTTTTTAGAAAGCGTAAAACGTAGTTTTGCGAAAGAAGTTTTAGATAGTTTTAATGGTTTTTTATAAATTATAAACTTCAAGATCTTTAGTAATAACAAAAAAGATTAAAAAAATTAAATTTTATATTATTTATGGATGAATAGTAAAAACAGGAATAAGTAAAAAAAAGGAAAAAGACGTCCAATTGGGCCTCAAACTTGAGGAAGAGGGTTATCCATTAGGCCTATATAACAAACCAAGGATTAGAAAATACATATTTTTTCTCCCCCTTGCTCCTTGGTCGACCGAATCCTCAAGAGAAAGAAAAAAAAAAAGTTTTTTATTTATCAAGTTATTAAGGCAATCATTCTATTTCTCTAGTTTAAATCTTTGTTATTATCATGTTTAAATTAAGAATTTAAACATGATCGATTAAGTTTATCATAAATTAATGATTAGGTTTTCTTAATTAGGATTAGTTCTACTGTAAATTAATGTATTAAACTAATAGGATTATTAGGTTTTAATTGAAGCATGAATAGTGGTAATCAGGTTAGGATTTAATTTGCGTAAAATCATGATTTCAGTTTGAAGCAGAAATTAAGGTCGTGTTGCTCAGATGATATCTCATATTGGAAACAATTTTTATGAATCATAGATTTTTTTGATAAGTTCAGAGATCTAATTTCCTAAAAACTCAGCCGTTCGAAACGATTTTGAGTCGGAAGGCCTTCAAAAGCTTTCGCAAGAAAAGTTTGTCTAACCAGTAAATACGGGCAATTTGGGCTCTAATTACGGGAAGTAAAACCCTAAACTTAAAAATTTGAATTGGACCTTAGCCCTTCTACGAAGTTAATTCAAACCTAGTATGCTTTTTAGAGGGTCCATCACTTTTAGTGCGTAAAAAACAAATCAGACCCGAATTGAGAACTGGTTTGGAGTTTGAATTTTCTTAGAGCACTTAGGTAGCAATTAATGATTAGGGAGTCCACATGTTAGACAGTAGACACATAAGGAAGCATGTGAGATTATTGGTTTAGAATATGAGAGTTAAAGTGGTGCGTTTAGGTCGCATAAGTAGGTGTAAAATTCTGCTTAAAAACAAAATTGTGAAGTGTAACATTTAAGTGTAAATAGTAGAATGAGGATGTGGTAAAGTTTTAAAACAATTATAGGACTATGATAGATAACCTAGGCTTCCATCATAATTGAGGTTTACATCATATGGGTTGAATGCCGTATTGATGGTAACTTATTGTGGTGTTTATGTTTGTTTAGATTGTTCTTGAATTTTCAGTGAAGTATTTGAGGATTTTGAAGCACATTGGGTAGAGGTCATAGCCCTATTTTTTCTAAGATTTTTTCATGGGGTGGAAACGATGCTGAGTATGTATAATTTATTACTGTGATATTTTAGATGGTTGAGCCTTAAAAAGCATGTGCTGTGTGGCTTATTTACTTGCTATGAGTTGAATGAATTGACAAGTGGAGCCGGGTTGGCTTGGATCGTGAGGATCTGTCCCTCCCACTTGGGTTTAGCAAGCCTATTTTTAGAGTTGAGCTATTTTGTTTAGTTATATTGATTTGAATTGGTGTGAATTGAGCTGATTGATTTGAGTATGTGATAGTTGCCACGATATTGCCATGCAACTTTTTATCTTTATCACAATAATGTTGGAATTGTTTTGAAATGTTTTGAGGTTGGTGTCTAAAACCTATGGCATCTCACCAACCTAGTGTTGACGTGTTTTAGCATCGTTTTCAATGGGGGGTAACTCAATGTGATCAAAAGATGTAGGAGAGTTTCTAGTGAGACAATATAGATGCAAAGTTGAAGATCCTATGATTTTGCTAGCCAGTTTTATTTGAGCAATATGTTGATTCGATTTCTAGACTTTGTTTTGATATTATAAGACTTGTATGGATGGTAATCCTTATCATTCATATTTGGTCGTTGGTTTTTTTTGTTGGATGTTATCATGACACGTTGTGTCTTTGCATTTATTACACTATTTAGTATTCCTCTATAAAGATACCATGTGCTATGTTAATATCTTTCATGTTATGCCTCGCGTTTCCGCCTTGGCGGGGTATGACAGTTAGCATCTTAACTAATATTTAACGGTGATTTCGTTTTAAGCTTGGTTTGGACCGGCGAAAAGTCAGGGACGATGAATTTGTCCTTTTTGGGGCATTTTCGAATCGAAATGCATCTTGTTCTATGATCCCTAACAGTTATGAAAATAACGAAAGTCAAATAAGTTAGTTGCTTATAAAAAAAATGAGAAAATAAGAAAAATGCAAAAATATTAGTAGGAATAAGTGTATATCTTTTAAAATGGTAAAAACAGGGCTTTTCTAAACTCTTGATTCTTTAATTCCCCTCGATGAACACTTAGCTACTTTTCGAGGTAATTAGTCGAGGGGATTGAGATTCTTAGTTTTCTTAAGTGTTTACTTATAGCATTGCGTGAGGACACGGCAATATCTTAGTATGGGGGATTTTGGTATGTGTTAAATTACACATACTTTTAACCACTAAAAACGGACTTAAATGACCAAAAACGTACCAAAAATACATTGTATTTGTATGTTTTGCATTTGTATTATGCAGGTAACGGATATCCAAGAAAATGACAAAATCGAAGCCAAAACGACAAAACCGAGCACGAGAACGGAAAGACCGTGAGAAGTCAAAAAGACAAAGTCAAAGTCAACAAAAGTTAAAAAGTCAAAGTCAACCCCGGGAAGTGGCATTGGAAAGAGCATCGAAAACCGAACCCGAAAACCTAAATTGTAAAAAGTGGGCCCACCCGTACCCACTTAGTGGGCCCGGGTCAGCCCTCTTATATACTAAATCTTATAACCTTAATCTTTACCAAAAAGCCCAAGCCCTTTTATAAGAGTCGGCCCAAACAAAAAGCCCAAACCCATCACCCTTATAACTCCTGTTAACAATCCCGTTACCTCTTAACCCTTACCCCGTTAGTCCTTTAAGGACTAACGGTGCAAACCATTTACAAACCAAAAGGGCCAAATTTGCAAAGACCAAGGACTATGAATGCCATACACCTATATACTCTTAAGGACCAAACCTGCTAATTTTCCAATCTTTCAAAAACAGCGGGAACACTGTACATCTTCCAGGTGTGTCCTGTCCTCACTACCCGCCAAAATACTCCAAGACTATTCCCCTTTCTTCCCCACTTTGTCTACACACCCCACACCTTATCCCTCCTTATTGCCACCTTGGCAATCCTTAGCTCCCCTATTCGTCAAGGAATCAAGACAAAAGATGAAGGGCTATGATTAAGTGACTTGGACACTACTCAAATTCAATGGCCAAGATGAGTCTTTGAAGCCTCCCACACAACAAACACACCTGCAAGAGCTCTCACAAAGAAAGCACACTCCTAGAATCTTCTATGGCTTAGTATAAATAGAGCTCATGTGTAAGCCCTTGAGGCAGAGAGAGTTTTTTTTACTTAAGTTTTTTTTCACTTAGTTAATTTTTATTGTAATCTTTTAAATATTGTAATGTTTCTTTTTATGAATTAATGAAATTTTAGTTTTAGTTTAAAATTTTGTTGTTCTTAAATTTGTGTTTTAAAGTATTCAAAAACCTTTCATAAGCTGTTTTAAGCTCTTATAAAAACATATAAGCAACCTGTTTTCATTTATATATAAAGTACTTAAAGAAAATTTACCAAAAAGAAATCACACCAAAAAAACACCATAGCTTATTTGGATGATAAGCCGGATTTGGATGGGCTTATGGACACTACTAGCTTATCTTTGATAAGCTAGAGCTTGCAGATAAGCTCTTTTGAGCTCATTTGCCCTGTTTTGAGCAAGGGCCTTTGTAAGTTTCCTTTTTTTCTAAGTTTTTAGCTTATTTACTACTCAACTGCTTATTTGTGCTTATTGTGTGCTTATCTTTACTTATTTATGTTTGCTTTAGAAGTTTAAAATCTTATTATGCTGTTTTTTAACAGCTTAAGATCATTTGTTTAAGTTTTCTTATAAACTGTCTTAAATAGCTTATTAAATTGCATAATCTGTTTTAGATTATTTAAGTGCTTATTTGTTATTGAAATATGCTTAATATTGTTTATTATGCTTGTTAGATATCTGGTCTTAAGGGTTTGTTCATAAAAAAATTAAGTTTTCAAGTAGAAAAGGCATTTTAAGTGTTTAAAGGGGTGTTTGGTTTAACTGTTTTAATAGGTCAAAATGGGTCAAAACCTATTTTGTGCACTTGAGTCAATTTAGTTTAGCTTAACTTAGTCCAAAAATTCAGTTTGATTAAGTTTTTAAGCATTAAATCTCATTGTTAATGTTTTAAGAGTTTGTGGTTTGAAACTGTAAGGTTTAAGCTCATCTTATTTGCTTATTTGATTGTGATCTTGCTTATTGTTGTTTTGTGATGTTTTTTTGTGTTTATGCATGTGTTAAAACAAGTTAGAAACCAAAGACAATAGGCCTGCATTTCTTGTTTTAAGTTTTTGCTAAATTTGTCATTTTTAACTAAGTGTTAAAAAAAAGCTTTTTCAATTGCTTATTATGGCTTATTGTGAATTTCAAAATGTCTTTTGATTGTTGATATAAGCTCTTTGAGGTCAAAGCTCAATCTTTTTGTAGGTTATAAGTTCATAAGGTTCTGTTTGTTTGCTTATTTTTAAGCTCAAAAGTGGTGATTTGTTAAGATTGCAAAAGTTTAAGAAAAATTGTCTAAGTGTCAAATCAGTGTGAGATAGCTTTTTCATGAAGCTTTTTAAGTGCTTATTTGAATTTCAAACTGCTTTAACTTTGTTGCTTATTGTAGCTTTTTGGCCAAGCTTTTCAGTGGTATAAGCCACTAAGCCATAAGGATCCTTTTACTAGCTTAAAAATAAGCTAGAAAAGTCCCCCTTAGGCTTTTTGCTTATCAGTTTTGGCCAAAAAGCTAATTTGCTTATTTAGGCTTATTAGCTTATTGAATTTGCTTATTCTAGGTTTAGTATAGCTTATTAGGATAGTTTAAGCCCATTTTAGCTTAATTCCTTCAGTTTATTTTAGCTTATTTGCCTTTTAGCTTAAAATTTCTAAGTTTTATAGTTTTTTGATCAATCTGATCGTTTTAGTTCCTTAAAGCTTATTGTAGTTGCTTATTTTGTTTCTTAATTGTTTTTTTTTTTTTTTTTTGTCTTTATAGAAATATCTTATCATCTGTGTTAGCTTATTTCTCTTTTTCAATTGCTTATTAGTGCCTAAAATAGCTTAATAGTTAGCCATTTTAAGGCTTAATATATTTTAGCTTATTCTGTCATCTTTACAGCTTATTTTAGTGCTTATTTTTTATTTATAAAAAAAGTGGTTTTGTAAAAGTTACTTATTTTTAAGCTCTTTAAAAAGTTATAAATAAATGGCAAAAACAAAAACATTTGGGATTAAGGGAAGCCCCAGGTGAGCAAGGCTCGAACCCGAGACCTCTACCCTTATCACCAAACGTTTTTACACACACTCCCTCTACCACTCGCCCTTGGGTCTTTTTCGGTTTAAACTTGCACATTTAATCTTTTATACACGTTTTGGCTCTTTTGGCTTATAATCCTTTTTAGCTTTTTAACAGCTTATTTAGATGAGATGTTTTTCCCAGCTTATTTTTATTAGATTCTTCATTGTTCAAGCTACTTTTGCAAAAAAATTAAATTTTTTATTAAATAGTTTAGTATTTTTAAACATTTAATTTCATTAAAATTGTTTTTAATTCATAAAAATTATAAAAATGTCAAAAAAATATAATTCTTTTTTAGAAAATTTTCTTTTAACATTTAGGACTTAGGAAAATTAGATTTGCTTTCGTAGGGTTAAAATTGCAAAGTTTGATTTTTTAAAGAACGGGATTGAATCCCGTTCACGTTTTTCGTGTTTTAAAGCTTAAATCACTCCCGTTTTTGGTCTAGTTTTCTTTGTTCTAGCATTTTAGTCAATTTAGACTTATAAAATTCAAAAAGAACATTTTAGGACTTAATTTTGATAATTTACGATTTTATGTCACGTTTTAGGATTCCCGGTTTGTGTTTTTAGTTTATATTTGGTGCCTTAATTGTTTTTAGTTTACATTGCCTTAATTTTACCGTAGTTTTAGAAAATCAATCAAAATCTTGTTCCATTCAAGCATCAATTATCAAAACGACTCTCGACTTTCAATTGCATTCCTCGTTGGGGATAACGACCCGGGAATCATACTTCCGGATTTACTACAATTGAGATTTTTTTGATTCTCATTATTATATATTTATATATTTATTTATATTTATATATAGTAAAGGGATTCAATCATCCACGTATAAGAAAATATAATTATAAGAAAAATGCATATTTTGCATAAGTATAAATATATATTCCGACATACATATAAATCTTATATCGTAGAATCCATGTGCTCGCCGAACTTACTTACTTATACCCACTAAGTGTTACGCCTTAAGACTTAACTCCATTATAACTCATTCCGACTAATATGAAATTTTAATGAAAATTACCCGTTTTGACCCATTTTAAAAGATTATGATTTTAGACATGAACAAAAGTGGAAGACTAACTTATTAGTTGTAATTTCAGTTTTAGTTAATATATTTTACGCCTAATCATTCTCCATAACGCTAATTGACCATTAAAAGAATTTCACCAAGTTTGACTTTTTAATATATATTTTCCTTAAGTCTGACCCGTCCAAAACGACCCGCTAAAATACATTTTCACGACTCGGACTCTAAAGCATTTTGATGTAAAACGACGTTTCAGACAACTTTTTAGTTTTAGCCGAGACCCAAAACTCGACAGAAAATGACCAAAATACCCCTGCAAGTTTCTGCAGAAAATTACATCTTTTTAAAGAAAAACGCAGATTTACTTTTAAGTTTTAGACCCGTCATTAAGCATTTTTAGACTTAGTTAGCCTCGCGAAAAAGTAAAACGGCCTTCCGAACAACTTTCTAGTTTTACTCGAGACCCAAAACTCGACAGAAAAGGACGAAAATGCCCCTTCGATTTTCTGCAGGAAACTACATTTTTTATTTAGAGCTGATTGGAATTTTTATAATTTTCTCAACTTCAATTGGCCGCCAAATCTTCGTTTTTGAGAGTTAGAAGTCGTGCCATATATCGAAACGTTCATATGGACGACCTCTATCATAATTTTAAGGCCAAAATCAGTTTTAACAATATCCACTCGACCTAATTTTAACAAAATCAGTATCTTTCAACTCTTTCAAAACTCCATTTTTAAGCATCACAATCACCTCCAACACACTTAAACTATCCTAACACCTCTACTAATCATCCCAAACTATCAACAACCTCAAAAACTTAACATGCAACACCATCCATGGATTCTCGACACAAAATCAAATACATGCATAGAATATATAATTAAATCAATGTAAAAGGGGGTAACAAAAGACTTACAATCACAATGCAATAGCTAGAAAAGCAACACAATCAAACCTTCTTGGGTTTGATCTTGGTTCGAACACCACAACCCCAAAAACAATGATCCAAGCCCGATTTCGATTCACCAAATCTTGATTACACACTTAATATCAACTCCTTATTTCTCCAATTACCCTTAATTAGATCAAAACCCTTGAAACCCAAAAATCAATAAAATCAAGAACTTGTGAAAATTTGTTGCATGGTGGATTTTAACTGAAAAGAATGATGAGGTTTAATTTAGGGATGATTTGGGAGTGATTGGAAGTGTTTTCTTGAATTTTTAGCAATGGTGATGGTGGTTTGGTGTTGTTGGCCGACGAACAGAAGAGGGAGGAGAAAAAAAGGGACGTTTTTTTTCTAAGTATGAGTGTGTGTTTTTGGAATAGATTGAGTGATGTTAGGACTTTATATAAGGAAATAAATCAAGTAACTAGTATTTTCCATCTTTAGTAAAAATTGGAGGGGTGTTTGGTTTTTAGTTTTGTTAGAGCTTAAAACAATTAAGGGGTGTTTGTTTTTTTAGTTTAGTAGGAGAAGTAAAAATAAATAAAAGGGAGTGTTTGGTTTGGGCTTAAACATTTATTTAAAATGTTAAAATTATAAAAATACCTGGCAAAACGCGGGTAAAATTCGAAAAATACAAAAAGTAAAAATAAATGAGCTTTTGAAGCTAAAATATGGAGTTATTGATTTCTCGATCATTAAAACGAATAATTATCCAAAGTATGTCTCGCGAATAATTAAAATTGACGATCTTTAAATAAAAATCGACTAAAAATAGTCAAATAACTTCTATAAAATTTAGAAAATAAAAATTAAGGCTCAGAATAAATAGCGACGTGAAACACGAGTTGCGCAAAAACAAGCGTTAAATGCTAAGAGTAATGCGACCACATAAAAGTGACTCCATGAATAATTAAGGGAGTCAAATATCATACGTTTGCTTTCGGTTACTGAGCTCAAAATTGACGGATGTCACATTCCCTTTACAAGGCGATTTAACAAATTAAAAAGGAAAATTAATTCACTTATACCAAAAACCTCAAATTTGCTAAAGTAACTTATACGGTTTATCTCTTTGATTTGTAAAATCCCGTAAAACATTCAATTGTCTTCTCGGTTTTATCAACAGTTGTAAAATCCCGTGTAGTTTCATGACTTACAACACTCAAAAGACAACTCACTAAAAACACAATTACTTTCAATCACCGTTCGATCCATAAGTAATCTAATAACATCAAATCAACATGGATTCAATTATTCCACTTGGACAAAAGAATACTCTCGCTGAGTACATGATACTCTCCGGTGCTGATAATCGTCCATCAATGATGGAAAAGGACTTGTGTGAATGCTTGGCAAATTTAATAGAATTTTACATGCAAAATAGAGAGCATGAAAGAATTATACTTGGGAATCAGTTGAAAATGGTCCACTGAATTTGGCCTACGATGAAGAAATGGAGTGACCAGACAAAAAAATATGCGAAATTGTCTGCAGCTGAGAAAATCCAAGCTGATCTGTGATAATGAAGCAAAAACCAAAATATCATTCTTTAAAGATCAACCAGCTGATATCATTTTTTTTAAACCTTTTTTTTTTTGTGAAGCATCACATAGTTTCCCAAAATTTATGGAGAGAGGTTCAATTACTGATGCAAGTACCACTTTGACTAATAAGCAGGAATAGAGTGTAAACTGTTTGATGCCTGTTGGATAAGATTACTACACATCAAGGGAATCACTTCATTAGTATTACTTAAGATTCCTCAGCATGTTAATGACATGAACAATACAACATGAAAATGGAGTCAATTTTCAAGTTAATACCAAGGTTCTAAACAGGCTCCACCTGAATGGAGTAAGTTGTGACCCTCTGTCCAAGCTTGTAAAAGATTTGCATACTACCAACTTTGATCAGCTTCATGCATATCTTGAACAACACGAACTCCATGCAAATGAAGTCCGTATTCTGTGTGAATGCAATCAAGATGCACTTGCATTTGTCGCAAATCAGCAGATGACACCACCTCACTTCAACACTTATCAATCTTCATACAACAATCCTCAGATTTAACAATAGTTTCCACCATCTCAATATGGATCAATTCATCCCAATCAACATTACTCATCTACTTATCCATCACAACCTCAATTCAATCATTCATCCGTTCCACCATCATATCCATATCAGTCTCAAATGAATCATCAAACCTTATGTGTTCCACAAATTGCTTATCAATCACCTCAAGTTACTACACAACCTATGACTGAGTCACCTCTTGTGGACTCAGGTTTTGCTGTTCCTGTATTCTCTCCAGGAGGGGGGGGGGGGGGGGGGGGGGGGGGGGGGGGGGGGGGGGGGGGGGGGTGGGGGCGGGGGGGGGGGGGGGGGGGGGGGGGGGGGGGGGGGGGGGGGGGGAGATCCAATTGCTTGTCTCAACAAGGCAATGGCTTTTTTAACAACTGTAGCTTCCTCAAGGTTCCCCTCAACCAATAATCAACTTAGAACTTCATTGAATCCAAGAAACCAAGCCACTATTCAAGATGGCAGGGTCACAGTGCAACAAGTTTAGGGGAGATAAGGTCAAAGCTATTCTGGTACTGGTTATAAGAGTAATGCTACTAGTTTTGGGGGAAACAATGCAAGTGGACAAGCAAAGGTTGTTAAATGCTATAGCTGTCAAGGTGAAGGAAATATGGGTAGGCAATGCACTCAGCCTAAGTAACCAAGGAATGCAGCATGGTATAAGGATAAAGCAATGTTAGCTGAAGCTCAGGAAACTGTATAAATTTTGGATGAAGAGCAACTAGCATTTCTTGCAGATCCAGGGTCCCAACGATCTAGTAGTTAGACAATCATTCCAAACAAATGGTGCTTTTCCATGACAGAGATCTTTGAACAATATGAATTTGACTGTGATGATAACTAAATTCAAAAGTGGTTCTTCATGGGCAAAACATTTCCAACTATGGTCCTGATGTTATCTCCAGGTACCTCATATCTGAAACCTATCTTAATAAAATGAAAATCAAGTGTGCAATGCAATGCCAGATTTTGAACAAACATAACCAGTTGTGGATTTTACAAATAATGAGATACATAGTGATAGCAATATCATTCCGCACTCTTAATATTTGCAAGAAACACAACAAGCAAATGTTCAAGATACTAATTTGCAGGCACAACATGATTCAATGATCTTATCTGTGAGTGATTGAACAAATGTCGGAAAAAATGATTAATCATGTAAATAATTGGAAAAAAGGCTAATAAGGAACAGAATAATGAAACAATAACCGTTGAGCTTGAGAGATATAAGGAAAGGGTCAAAAATTTTGAACAACGTCTTAATATTGATTTAAGCAGTCGTGAAAAAATGATTGATTCTCAAATGGATGATATGATTAGAGAGAAACTTGCACTCAAAGAACAAGTTGACTCACTTGAGCAAAATCTTTCTAAACAAATCAAAGAAAAGGAATCTGTATTGCAAACTTTTGTAGTTTTCAAAAATGAATCCAAAGAAAAAGAGAATAAATATATGGAAAATGAAATTGATTTGGAAAAGAAGATTAAGGAACTTGATAATATTATTTGTAAAGTGGGTCAATCTGCTCAAACAGTGCACATGTTAACTAAGCCACAAGCGTTTTATGATAACACACATAAACAAGCTCTAGGTTATCAAAATCTGTTTTATCTTAAGAAAGCTCAGCGGATAAAACCAACCTTGTATGATGGTGTTGTTATGTCTAATGCACATGTTGCTATGCCTGTGATTGATGATGAAGAAACATTGATTTTGGAAGAAGAGAGTCGATCAAAAATGTCTGAAAAAGCAAAGGATCCTGAAGTTATTGCAAAGAAAATTTCTCATAAACCTATCGATTATGAAAAATTAAATAGACTAACTGAAGATTTTGGAAAACGTTTTTCTCCACAACAAGAATTATCGGCTGAACAAGCCTTTTGGTTTCATATACTCAATCCAACCATTGAACCTCCTTACACACCACCTGTCATAGTGGATGTTCCCAGTGAACTACCTAAGGTGAGTTTGGTGAATGCAAGCCTTAAAAATATTAAATTCTACCTCGTCCAATTTGACTCAGTGGTGAAGAAGAGGACAATACCTAATGCTCTTAAAGAAGGTGAATGGGGGTTTGAGCATACAAAAATTGTTTTTAACAATGAAATTATTCCATTTCTAAAATCTTTAAAAGACAT
>BQNB010110057.1:0-21962 GCA_026074375.1 Tanacetum coccineum
AAATTAGTTCATTATATACTTGCCCAACACTACATATAATTACAACTTAAAAAAAAACTCCTACAGACGTATTTACCAGATTATGATGATTTGGTATCATGTAATCAATTTAATGCACATCCAAAGGACCCTTTACTAGCTAAAAACAAATTGTGAATGCATATCACTAGTCGATATCTCAGAGTATCACTTGAGCCTTGAGCTATATGCTTAAAACTTAATTCTGTAGATAGCATCACTAAATAACATGTTTGCGGTTTGATTTGTTGAGAGGGATCTCACGCGGAACACCAATGTGTTAGTGAAGCCTGCCAAAAAGTTCGATAAACATGGAGTTTACACGTCAAAACGTTGTATATAGAGAAGTCCTACGTGAAGAGTAGAATACACGTGTATAGAACTTCTAATATTTTAGCTATATAAGTGTAACTTATAGTCTCACCACTAAATATATATCTTTCGATTGTTACACTTTTTAAAATATTGTGATGCATTTGGTTTACTACATGTTTTATGCCGAAACAATGATCGGGTACCTATTAATTACATAATTATCTGCATTCGTCATGGAAAGCACATAATTAGAAAATATTAGTCGCCGGAGAATTTAGTCACAAGGTACCCGCCGCCGCATTGGGCTGCTAGTACATTTCTTAAAAGGGTTAACAAGTGAGCCAGTGAATACTTACAAGGTAGGACAGGGATTTTGGCTAGTGACACTAATAGACAAACCTTTTCGTAAATTTTAGTCAGATATAAGATGTATATATATTTTTTTTGTTACTTGTTACATGTCTTTCAGGCATAAATAAGTGCTTGCAGGTAGCCCAAATACAACACAACCTTTGCAAGTCTAATATGCAGCTCAACTCGATCATAGTGGCTGGTGTAGCCTGTAGGGGGTCGATTAGTAAAAAGTAATTTTTCTAAATGTTTGGTAAATACAGTAGTACATTTGAGCATATGAGTTGTGTTACTTCTGCTGCTTAAAATAATAAATTTAAGCATATGCACTAATGGGTTGAAAGCCAAGGCTGTTGATATTTTTCGTCTTAGTTCACTAAGATATGAAAGCCAAGGCTCTTGGTACTACTTATACAAAATAATTCTAGAAAAAAGCAGCAACCTAGGTACTGCCACCACTTCCATATTTGTCACTCGCACGAACAACCATTGCATAAGAGCTGAAAATAAATGATAAGAGATTAGGAGAGTCACTGCTCATGTCTGCCAATAAAAAACAGTAGCCAAATATCTATCTGCATACTTAGTTCAGGACCAAAATAATAATTGCTTGCTTCTTGCTTTTTCATGAAAACTCATCTATAACATTTGCTTGGTCTTATTAATGTCAGGTAAACTAATTTTGTTGCTAACGATAAACTGTTTTTATTTTTAAAATACCAATCCTTACTAAGGTAAATCAAAAGGCCAAGGTGTTAACTAATAATGAATATTTACTAGCAGAAAGACACAAACAAGCACATAACAGGAAAGTATTTCATCTGATTTGCAGACTTAATATCAAATAATGAAGTCCTGACTAATATATTAAATTTGAACTTTCCAAATTAAGGGCTAGTGGAGGTCGTTTCTGCTACGTAAAAACTCACACAGAAAATAAGATGGTATATTTTCATGGGCATCCCTAACCTTGAGCTATAATGGTCGATTCTCGCTGACATAAACATATGATGCCAGACCAGAGCATTAAACATAAACATAGAGAAAAGGGCATTAACCTTTTGTTATCTGCATATCTAGTTACGTCAGTTATGAGGCAGGCAATTTATCCTTTATAGAGATAGAGATGTATAACCATTGCTTTCAACATTATAAGCAGCAGCAACAACTATGTCTTCTGACTAAACACAAAGTAACTAACTAATTAATGGAAATAAACTAACAAACAAACCACGTGATCTCACAGCAAGTAATGTTGAGCATTGATTTTTTATTCAGATCACCAGTCGATATCAGATACACAATCCAAGAGATAGAAAACAAATGATAACAGATTAGGAGATAGTGGGTTCATAGATCTAAATTCAGACTTAGTTGAGGACACAGATAAAATGTTTTCCCGTATATTAAGTAATTACAGAAAACAGACGAAAACCCGAGACATTCATCATTAACGTATACTTCTAAGTAATTAGAAAAGTTACCTATAAGACATGCAGTCTTACTAAGATCAGGTCAACTAAATTTGCCCAATTAACTTTTGATAAACTTATCATATTTTTTCAAATAAAGAATTCTTGACTCTAGGAACAAGATACAAATACAAAAAATTTTTACTCACTTTTTTAAAATTTTCATCACTTAAAATTTCAAAATTACTAATTGTTAGGATAATGTTTGCTTAACATAAGTAAGCAGTGCTTATAAGGGGTCCTGCATCTTTGACTAGCAAACAACCTAGTGTTACGAATATATACCTATGAAGTTGAGTCTTTACCGTGAATTCATATTTACAGGCATGTTACTATCTAAAAAATTACTGATTTAATTCCCCTTGTTAGCATTCATAAGCGCTTACAACTACGAGAACTTACTTAAGATGTCAGTTCTAGGAAAAAGTTCATTTTTAAAGTACGTAAATACTTACCGAAATCAAATACACGAAAGCCATCGGTTGTATATTTCTGAACTGAATTAAGTCTAAAAGATATTGAAAAACGTTAATTTACTTTCATATTTATAATTCACGTGCATTTCTTAAAAGGATTAAAAAGAGAACTTGTTTTAGATCGCATACCTTTTTTTATTATTATATATAGAACAAGTCTGGTAAGAACAAAATGTAATGACAGATTTTGATTATATAAAATTTATTGTTTTTGGTATATCTTTGATTGCGTTTAAACTATTACGATCCAACATTTGGCATCAGAGCTATTGGTTAATCAAACCAAGAAGCATCATATACCATAGGAAAATCACTGTGTTCCATCGCATTCAAAAAACTGCAACCAAGGTATTTCCACAAGACGTTTTCGAAGATCAAACAAGACACAACCCAAAAAATTTCTGGGTTTGTCAAAACATCTTTAAACATAAGGCGAATCCCAACAATCGTCGCGAAGTGCAAAAAGAACACAGGCAACGAAGGGTATCAACCCAAAAACAAACGAAACAGAAACGGAAACCAAACCCCAAAACAAAGGGATTAAGCCAATTTTTGTTTTCTGTCACTCCCGATTCAAAAAATATAAACCACAAAATTGGATAAAACGCGAATATCATCACAGAAAAACGGACGAAAGATTCTTACATAAAAGGAAAGAACCTACCTATTATTTTAAAGAATCATAAATCGAACCTATTTTATCCCAGAATCAATATTGATTCGTGTATAATCCGAGAATAAGAAACCCCACATCAAACAGCGTTTTCTTCATCTGGAACCCAAATTAGCACGAAACCCTAAAAAGGATTTGCATCAATAACTATGAGAGAGCCCGTGGTTTACGACACAATGAAGAAAGAGTGCTGAACAAAGATCGCCATCATAAAGGCGGACGGACGAATTCACCGGAGAATGAAGGCCCTCACACCAGTGACGAACACAACAATCGAGGGACACCAAACAAAAGAAAGAGATGCAGAAATAAAAAGAAGGTGGACAAAAAAAAGGGAGGAGACCCAATAAGGGGTTTAACCTAAACAGAGATCCAAAATTCAAAACACAACCCTTGTGCCTTTTCATTTATTTTTCATTTCTATATATAAACTATGATTAAATAGAATTAGAGGGTTTTAGAAATTTGACACTAGTTACCCCTTATAATTCTAGAATAGGTAACTTAATCTAAACAGGAAGATAAAATATAGAAGTACGAGAAAATTTTACAGCCTACTCTATTAGAGAATAATTTTGTAATATTAATTAACCTTATGTTTATACGAACAGTAGATTTAAAGCCCCAAGGATAGTAGATTGGAATAAAAAAACTAGTCCCGATAAGATTTTTTTGACACCCTTCAAGAGCACTTTATCACAAAATCGCCAAACCAACTATAGTGGTTAGGAATTTTTATTTTGGAGATTTTTATTATAGTAACCTAGAGATATGACGAAAGAAAAGTGAGATACATTCGAAGAAGGAAGAAGGTACACAATGTTACACAGCCACAATTCCAATGTCGCAACTTTAAAACCCTCAATTACTCACTATGGGCAAATCGAAATGTCAAATAATCCTCGAAGCGAACTGGTTATATAGGGGAAATGATAGAACCCAAAAAAAACCCAAGCAGACAACAAAAAGACAAAACAGCTATCGCATTCCTTTTAGTCAATCTTACCCGAAGAACAATTGCTTTCAAAAAACAAAACACAAACCGCGAACGCTATGGAACGCCCTTAAAACTAGACACATAGTCGAAAACAGAGAGTGCAACAAGCGCGGTTTTGAGCAAACCCTCAAGTCTGACTATTGAAATGCTACCACATGATAGGAAAGACGAAACAATCGACACCCTTCACTACAAACTAACGACGTTAGTAAACAAACAAAGCAGCAAGTCTAGGCACACTAAAGGAAGATGAAACGAAAGTACAGCAAAATATTATAAAAGTTGAACCAACATGTATCTACCAATAGTTGCTGTCAATAGAACAAATACTACAGACCTGAGTGAAATGACCTTAGAAGAAGCAATTGGTATACTTAAAACCTACGAAGAAAGGATTAAGAATAAAGTCAAATAAGTGACAATCAAGATAGACTATTATTCACATTTTAAGCTATAAAAGAACAGACAGAAGACGTGGTCATAGGCCGGGATCCAACCAATCAACAAGGGCAAGAAAGTAAAACATTAAGAGAGAAACAACATAACAATTCAAAGTAAACTAACTCAAACAAGAGTAAAATAATGTGTTTTCAAAAGAGCAAGAGTATTAGGGCATTAATCTAACAGAAGTCATTAAAGAAAGAAGAACAATCCAATCCTCATTGAAAGAAATTTACAACAGCCGACAATTACTAATGGCAATTATTGAAGAATCACGCATCAGAGAATGTAAGGAAATTCCATACAACTCAACTTAAGCTATATCAAACAACAAGGAGTCGGCAGTAAAAGCTTGGATGGAGGAATAAACGAAAGCATGAATCGACCTAGGAATCAAGGAAGATATACACTGCAAGAACTCCAAAATTAGAAGGTGGAAATAACCAAGAAAAAATATGATCAACCTAGACTCAAGGAAGATCACAACATCAAAGGTGCAAAGTGGAATATAGCCGTAAATGATCAACATGGCATAAGAAAAGAATCCACAACACTATAAGAAATCCTAACAAGAAATCATATGGTGGCTTCAACCAGAAAGATAGATCAGCAGACTGTAAAGACCTACCACAGCATCGTTTGTGATAAGAGGGTGAGAATGTTAGGGCCAAAACCCAATCAAACCGGATTAATCCCAAAACCCGCTGGAAAAACCCAATAGAAGTTAAAACGGGTCAAAACACAACCCAACTGTCTAAGACAGTTAAAAAACTGTCAAATAAACAGTTATTTTCCTAACATGCATGACATTGTATCGACTGACCCGACACCAATTTTAGATCGCCCTCTTCATTA
This sequence comes from Tanacetum coccineum, assembly GCA_026074375.1. Lineage (NCBI taxonomy): Eukaryota > Viridiplantae > Streptophyta > Magnoliopsida > Asterales > Asteraceae > Tanacetum > Tanacetum coccineum. The sequence continues at coordinate 5,599 of BQNB010110057.1, forward strand.
AGAATATATTAGGAGGAAACAAGTCTGTAAGAACAAATTGGATGACAGATTTTGATTATATAAAATTTATTGTTTTTTGGTATATCTTTGATTGCGTTTAAACTATTACGATCCAACAAGTTCTAGGAAAAAGTTCATTTTTAAAGTACGTAAATACTTACCGAAATCAAATACACGAAAGCCATCGGTTGTATATTTCTGAACTGAATTAAGTCTAAAAGATATTGAAAAACGTTAATTTACTTTCATATTTATAATTCACGTGCATTTCTTAAAAGGATTAAAAAGAGAACTTGTAAAAATCATACAGTGAATACTTGTACTATATTTATCCGCCACAACTTATGTTAAGGCCAGAAAAACAACAACCAAAATCAAAGAACTTACTTTCTTTGGAAAGACGGCCATTAAGGTTTTATTAAGCACAACAGCTAGCTCTAGATCCACGATTTCCCTTGAAAAAGAGACAAACAATGAACACGAGTTAATAATCAATTGTAAGAATCTTATATTTACAGCCATAACAGAGATAACATAGCAACATTTTTCATTTCACCAATTGGCCGGTTAGTCATCAACATTTTGTCCAAAGAATTACACAACCACCAACAGTTGAATTCATATATGTTATCTGCTACATATCAATGGTCTGATACTAATGGATCCACGTTACAACAAAAGTTGCCATCAAACAATTCCAAAAGAAAGAATGTGTTGATAAGCATAACTCATATAGATAGCAAGCTAGTAGTAAGTTTTAAGCATGATATACTGAATTTTCTAATATTTGAGTCACTTAACATGTATCTTGAAACAAGACACGCAAATAACCTAGACTTAGAACATACATGTAACGGTTTTTGTGTCTTAAGACTTCAAAAAAATATCTTGTTTTAAGATGACCAACAGAGTTGCAGGTGATGAGTACACACTTAAAGAAGTCTAAGTGTTTGTCATAGTTCTTTTTTAACATCTAATATGTGACTGATTTTGTTCCTTGTTAGCAAACCAAACTAAAAAATGTAGTTTAATCATAAAGTATTAACCGACCTGAATCATATTAACCAAAGTCGGCAGGTTGCATTACGTAGCCACCCAACAGAAGACATGCCCTGCTCCAAACAAACAACATGAGGTTTAGTATTAGTACTAAGCAACAACTAAAAATTTCATTCATATTTGTTAACTCGTATATATCTATATCAAAATCAATGTTGGGGATACCATGTAGTTTGTGCACCAACTTCAACAGGAAGAATGTGTTTTATGCATGTTACAAATTAACATTCTACTGACTTATCTAATATCTGGTGTCATTTAACATTATTATTTACTACTAATCAGATGGTAGGCTATATATGCTATAACTTAGAACCAAGTCATGTATTAACATGTATTCTTGTCTTAATGAACAAAGTTGCAGGGGATGAGTACAGACGCAAAGAAGTCGAGGGTTTATTAACCAAAGTGACTGATTTAGCAAACCAAACTAACTAACAAAATAGTTTAGCTATAAAGTAGTATTAACTGACCTGCTGAATCAAATTAACCGAAGTCGGCGGTTTGCATCGCATACCACCCAGCCCAACAGAAGACATAGCCTGCTCCAAACAAACAACATGAGGTTTAGTATCAGTATGAATGGCAGCTAAACTAATTTCATTGCTAACTTACGATAAACTGTTTTTATTTTTCAAATAACGATCCTTACTCTAGGAACTCGATAGAAATACAAAATTTATTCCATATGAATAGAACAAGGTTTATATCTAAAACGACCAAACTTTTTTTGCAATAAGTCCCATAAATACTTTCTTTTAGACATACAAAACATATTTTTGTTTTTGAAAGCTTCGTATGAGAAGAAAAAAAAATCCAACTTGAATTGTTTTTTGAACTTAAAAACTTCAAATTTTCGTGTCACTTGAGTTGTTACCAGTAAATCTTTGATAATGATATCATTTAGGTTAACTATCAAAGCCATCAACATATTATCATCAGACTTGGTAGACAAAAAGTATTCACACGACATTCTTTTGCAGGAGAGACCAAAATTTTCCAATCTTCTTACCCTGATCTCGTCTTAAGAGGAACATCAATAGCAGCTGGATGATTTTCGAAGAAGTTAAACATTTCCCTCAGGGGTTTGTGTTCTCTCTTATAGAAGTCGCACTTCATAAATGAGAGTTAGTAGCACTATCATTGGAAACACTCTCCCTTCATCATCGGGTCTTAAAAGTCTTTGAGTTTGACTATCGGTATTATCAAAAATGATAACAATATCAGTTTTATTAGGTTATTTAACCTCTACGTATAATCATTTTACTTCTTTTTCAACCAAAAGACGATTTAGTGAAGTTTTTAACTTATCACTTAAAACTATTTGACTCCATTTTAAATCAAAAGACAGTTTCAAAAAATTTAAAATCTATGAAAATACAAACCATTTGACTAAAGAGGTTTTTATCACTGTTTCAAGAAAAGACTAACAAAATGAAACAGAAATGAAAATTTATTATTAATAGAAGTGGAAAAACATAGTCAACCAAAGACTTTAAGTGGAAGAGTGATATGATGGCACTTAAAAACCATACTCTAGAAAAGCAACCAGCACCATCTCACTGTCAAGGATAAGCAACATGTAGCACCCCCAAATTAGGTCGCAGCGGAATAAGAGTCCGGGGCGTGTTACTTCAAGATCAATAGCACAAGATATCACCAAACGTTGTCGCAGTTTCCCGATGAGCCCAAAGACCAAACGAAAACCCACTCAGAAGGCAGCATACATAGGCTTTGACGTCTGGCACGTATCACACTACAGACGTTACAACGACCGACTGGTGAACGCACCCGCTTGCCAAACACCTAGTAGCGCTTCCTAATTTATGGATAACCGACATGCCAAGATACACTAGAAAAGCAACCAGCACCAACTCACTTGTCAACAATAAGCAACATGCCCTAAAGCGCATAACAAGCCCCAAAACCACCATGGGAAGCATGTCATGCCCGTATGTTGATGTCCGGGATTGACACCAAACGTTGTCGCAGTTTCCCGTTGAGCCCAAAGACCAAACGAAAACCCACTCAGAAGGCAGCATACATAGGCTTTGACGTCTGGCACGTATCACACTACAGACTGTATAAAGGCTAACTGGTGAACGCACCCGCTTGCCAAACACCTAGCAGCGCTTCCTAATTTTTGGATAACCTGCTAAGATACATGATAGGCCCCAAGAGAAGCAAGTCATGCTTGTAGTTTGGAGTTTGAGCTGATATAAGAGATTTTCGCAGTTTAGTTAATAAGGAAACATTAGGGACAAGGGACGGGTAGTGAACGCACCAAAGTTGTCACCAACTAATAACACCCACAATCTTGACATGCCCTAGGTTGCATGTAAAGCCCCTAAATAATCAGGGGAAGCATTTCATGGCTACATTTTGGTGTTTGGGATCGATACCAAACATTTTCACTGTTTCAACGACAAGGCAACATTAGGGACAATGGCCAACTCAATAGTCGTCTTGTGAAGGCACTATTGGGCCAAAACCTAATCCGGGTAATCACAACCCGCTAGAAAAACCCGTTGGACCAAATGACGGTTACAAAATAGTTACATAACTGTTTTTGACAGTTATTTCGAAGAGTCACAATGGTTCATTTTTTGAACCGTGACACAACCTTTAGATCATACCTATACACATAGTATAGAATATGACCAGATTCTGTAAGAACAAACGTAAAAGATGCAAGAAATCATCAGTAATGTATGACAGGATTAATGAAATTATACAAGTTTAATATCAAGTAATATAGTCTGGAGTAATATTTTTTGAGACAAAATTTAGGAGATTACGATCCAACATTTGGTATCAGGTTTGAATAAACCAGGAATCATCATATACCAAGCTTTAAAGATCTAGTGTTCTGGTGTTTGAAATCACAGAAACCGCACACTTATTTTTCGGACCAAAACAGTTTGCAAAAATCAAAACCAAACACAATCGAAAAAGTCACTTGTTTTATAACAGGCGAATCCCAAACGATTGTCACCAGGACCGATTGAATCAAACCCGGCAACAAAGGGATTCATCCCTTGCAAACCTTGTTGTCAAGAACAACATAAACCGAAAAAACACAAAACCCAGAAACGTATTTAAGGGTCAGGCACGATAACAGGTTTTAAACCAAGATTCAAAACAAAAAAGGGAAACCCACATCGAATCAGACAACAGAAGTCATCATCAAAGGGGGGAAAATCATAATCAAAAAGGAATGTACACACCTGATTCTGAAGGATACTAAAAACCCGCACAAAACCACTAAATCCGATTCATAGAATCGATTGCCAGTAAGCAAAAAGCCACCCCCCACCCCCCAAAATCTTAGGCGTTAGCAAGATCCCCATTTCTGTGAAACCCTAATTTTCACACAATCAAATCAGAATGGATTCCAGCGAAGCAAGATGATCAGAACACAATCGTAGAAAAGATTGACGATTAACCCGGGCCATTTTAATTGGCGGTTAATCACCACAAAATAGAAGAATAGAACGGGTTAAACCAACCGATTAATCAGCAGTTAACCACCAAAGCAAGAAGAAGCAGGAACGGTCTCAAGAGGAGACGCGTCTTCCCAAAAGAAGGAAAAAAGGCACGGTTATAATCATCAAAAGAAAAGGAGGCGCACACTTATAATATAAAAGGAGTAGGGCACGGGTATTAACCCACCAGGTTCATAGCAAGATCCGAGCCTTAAGATTCAAATAGAAAGGATCAATTATTTTTGATCAAAGCAAGGAAACACAATATTGATTAGCAAGTCGGTCAATATTAAGCAAGATTAGCAAGAAAACCTGGTTAGCAAGTTGGCCAGTAACAAGCAAGAATTTTGATCTTCTGATCAAACTTCAAGCAAGAGACGGCAAGCAAGAGTCGTCAAGCAAGAGACGGCAAGCAAGAGTCGTCAAGCAAGAGACGGCAAGCAAGAGTCGTCAAGCAAGAGACGGCAAGCAAGAGTCGTCAAGCAAGAGACGGCAAGCAAGAGTCGTCAAGCAAGAGTCGGCAAGCAAGAGTCGACAAGAAAGAAACCGGTGGCAAGCAAGAAACAGCGATAGATGAGAAAGCAGAAAATACAGTGAAGGAATGCACGAATTAGAAAGACAAGAAGAAAGACAAAGAGCAAGAAGCACTTCTCATCTCAGAAGATACAGCGTTTGTGATTACAGGGAAGAATATTGGGCCAAAACCCAATCTGGGTAATCACAACCCGCTAGAAAAACCCGCTAGACTAAATGACAGTTACAAAACAGTTACATAACTGTTTTTGACAGTTATTTCGAAGAGTCACAATGGTTCATTTTTGAACCGACACAACCTTTAGATCATACCTATTCACTTTGTATAAATAGGACCAGATTCTGTAAAACAAACGTATGATGCAAGAATCATCAGAATGTATGACAGATTCTGAAATTATAGCAAGTTTAATAGCAAGTTTATATTCTGGTATATTTTTGAGTACAAATTTGAGATTACGATCCAACAGGCACTAGATTTCTAACCAACTAATAACACAGGCAACATTCGGGACAAATACCAGTTATGCAACAGTAAGGACAAATGGTGACTCGTAAAAGCACCAATCTTCTTACCCTGATCTCGTCTCAAAAGGAACATCAATAGCAACTGGATGATTTTCGAAGAAGTTAAACATTGCCCTCAGGGGTTTGTGTTCTCTCTTATAGAAGTTGCACTTCATAAATGAGAGTTAGTAGCACTATCATTGGAAACACTCTCCCTTCATCATCGAGTCTTAAAAGTCTTTTTGGCTATCAGTATTATCAAAAATTATAACAAAATCAGTTTTATTACGTTAATTAACCTCTACTTAAAATCATTTTATTTCATTTTCAACCAAAAGACGATTTCGTAAAGTTTTTACTTATCACTTAAAACTATTTGACTCCATTTTAAATCAAAAGACAATTTCACAGTTTTTAAAATCACTTGAAAAATAAACCATTTGACTAAACAGTTTTTATCACTTCTACAAGAAAAGACTAACAAAAAGAAACAGACATGAAAATTTATAGTTAATAAAAGTAGAAAAACATAATCAGCCAAAGACTTACTTAAGTGGGAAAGTGATATGATGGTACTTAAAAACCATACTCTAGAAAAGCAACCAGCACCATCTCACTGTCAAGGATAAGCAACATGCCCTAAAGCGCATGACAAGCCCCAAAACCATCATGGGAAGCATGTCATGCCCGTACGTTGATGTTCGGGCTTCACACCAAACGTTGTCGCAGTTTTCCGATGAGTCCATAGACCCAACAAAAACCTACTCAGAAGCCAGCATATGTATCATTGATAACTGACAGTAACCTAGGTTGCATGAAAAGCCCACATTATATATCATTGATAACCGACAGTAACCTAGGTTGCATGAAAAGCCCCTGAATCATCAAACGTTTCATTTCATGGCAGCATTAGGGACAGTGACCAGCTCAAATGTCATCTCATGAAGGCACTAAATTTCCAACCAACTAATAACACCCAGATTATTTTTGTGTTTGGGCTTGACAACAAACGTTTTCAAAGTTTCAAAGATTGACTCGTGAAAGTACCAAATGTCAAACCAACAAGCCAGCATCCACATAACCGACATGCCCTAGATACATGACAAGTCCCAAAACCATCATCATGTCATGCCTGATTTTTGACGTCCCAGCTAGGCGCCAAACATTGAAGCAGTTTCGACGATTAGACAACAGTTGGGACAAATGTGCAATCGCAAAAGCACAAATTGCATACCAATCACTAACAGTAGGGACATATGGGCAATCGCTTGCCAACAACCTATATGCGCTTCCAGATTCAAGATTAACCGACGTGCCCATTATGCATGACATGCCCCAAAACCATCATGGGAAGCGTGTCATGCCCGTATGTTGGTGTCCGGGCTAGACACCATACGTTGTCGCGGTTTCTTAGATGAATCAAAAGACCCATATAAGTCCCCACTTGGAAGACGGCTTACGATAGGCTTCGACGTCTCGCATGTGTCACACTAACAAAACCGACTGGTGAACATACCCGCTTGCGAACCACCTATTTGCGCTTTATTTGATTCAAGATTAACCGACATGCCCATTATGCATGACATGCCCCAAAACCATCATGGGAAGCGTGCCATGCCCGTATGTTAGTGTCCGGGCTAGACACCATACGTTGTCGCGGTTTCTTAAATGAATCAAAAGACCCATATAAGTCCCCACTCGGAAGACGGCTTACGATAGACTTCGACGTCTGGCATGTGTCACACTACAGACGGGACAAAACCGACTGGTGAACATACCCCAACTCACCCCCCCCCTTTCACCCGCCCGCTCCCCCCCTCCGCACCCCCCACCCCCCCCCACCAGCCCCCCCCGCCCTCCCCGCCCCCCAACTCCCCGCCTACCCACCCCGCCCCCCCTCCCCCCGCCCCCCCCCCTCCTCCTCACTCTTTCCAACCACCGTAATTTGCGCTCTTCCTGATTCAAGATTAACCGACATGCCCATTATGCATGACATGCCCCAAAACCATCATGGGAAGCGTGTCATGTCCGTATTTTGGTGTTTGGGCTAGACACCATACGTTATCGTGGTTTCTTAGATGAATCAAAAGACCCATATAAGTCCCCACTCGGAAGGAAGACGACTTATGATAGGCTTCGACGTCTGGCATGTGTCACACTACAGACGGGACAAAACCGACTGGTGAATATACAACCACTACAGACTCTATGGTTGTGGCCCATTACCACAATGACACACTAATGGCTAGTTCTAGCATAGATAACTTGAAGTCAATACATGATGAAGTCAATACATGACTTTAACAACATAACTACGACCACGAACTACACAAACACGTCGGGTCAGGTAGGAGCTAATGGTTTTAAAAGAGTTGACATTACGGCCTAAAAAGAGGGGAAATGGAATCTAAAGTATACATACTTTAGAGGGAAGTATTTTGAAGATGCAAAAAAGGTGGAATATGCATTGGATCTAGAGTCATTTTTAAGACTGTGGCAAAAGTATAGATTACCTTTGTTTGGATATCTGTCTGGGGGACATCCTAGTAGATTGGCAGTGGAAATTTACTTGAAAATACACAAAGAATTTATCACGGAACCTATGATGAGATGGATTGTTATGTGAAAAGAGTTCCTGTGACAACCATGAGTTATGCTCATATTCATCTGAAGTTACTAAAGTCATGTAATGAGCAAAGCAACATGTTGAGGATATACGATGCGAGATGTGATGGTCTTCATTACGAGATTGCTATTGAGAAATGCAGTTTGAACCTGGACGAATTTATAAGGAGGAAAACCAAAGATCGTAGGGAGTTGCTGAGAATGTTTAGGTATTGAACCTTAGTTTGATGATAATTATTTTTTGATTTGTTATTTATTCTGAATTTTAATATATACACATATATATTTTTGAACAGGGAGATAATTCGTGGCATAATTTATATCCATGACAATGGTATTGCCACTGCGCCATAAGCCCTCATAACATTGTGGTCAAAACATATGGTAGCATTCAGGATGTACCAAAGCTATGCGGATGGAGCTACTGCACCAAACATCCAATCACAAAGTCAAGTATACCCCAAAAAAACATCTACCTATGTATGCTAAGTATTTGTTATGGATCATTTGGGAAAGTCAACCAAAGTCAGTGTTACGGGTCATTTGGGGAAAGTCAACCAAACTAAGGGAGTATATATAGGTAAATGGGGTAAGGAGTTTGACTTTAGTTGACTTTCCCCAAATGACCCGTAACACTGACATTGGTTGACTTTCCCCAAATGACCCGTAACAAATACTTAGCATAGGTAGATGTTTTTTTGGGTACACCTGACTTTGTGACTGGATGTTTGGTGCAGTAGCTCCATCCGCATAGCTTTGGTACATCCTCAATGCTGCCATATGTTTTGACCACAATGTTATGAGGGCTTATGGCGCAGTAGGCAATACCATTGTCATGGATATGAATTATGCCACGAATTATCTCCCTGTTCAAAAATATATATGTGTATATATTAAAATTCAGAATAAATAACAAATCAAAAAATAATTATCATCAAACTAAGGTTCAATACCTAAACATTCTCAGCAACTCCCTACGATCTTTGGTTTTCCTCCTTATAAATTCGTCCAGGTTCATACTGCATTTCTCGATAGCAATCTCGTAATGAAGACCGTCACATCTCGCATCATATATCCTCAACATGTTGCTTTGCTCATTACATGACTTTAGTAACTTCAGATGAAAATGATCATAACCCATGGTTGTCACATGAACTCTTTTCATATAACAATCCATCCCATCATAGGTTCCGTGATAAATTCTTTGTGTATTTTCAAGTAAATTTCCCACTGACAATCTACTAAGATGTCCCCCAGACAGATACCCAAACAAAGGTAATTTATACTTTTTTGCCACAGTCTTAAAAATGACTCTAGATCCAATGCATACTCCACCCTTCTTGCATCTTTAAAATACTTCCTTGTAAAGTATGTATACTTTAGATTCCATTTCCTCTCCTCTTCGGCCGTAATGTCAACTCTTTTAAAACCATTAGCTCCTACCTGACCCGGCGTGTTTGTGTAGTTCGTGGTCGTAGTTATGTTGTTAAAGTCATGTAATGACTTGAAGTTATCTATGCTAGAACTAGCCATTAGTGTGTCAATGCGGTAATTAGATAGCTATCTCGTACTTTCTGTCCAGCCGTGTGGATCTTGAGCCTGCTTTCCTTTGTTGGTTGATACAATACAATGCTTGATGTGAGATCTGCTGTGTCACCAGTAGTGTAGAAGCCAAAAACACTAGTGTCGTGCGCAACGATTATTCGCAGAACACGCCTATAAGAAAAGCATAAAAAAATTGTAACATAAAACACACACACACATAGTCACCAAAAATGTAAGTATGAATGTGGAAATCAAAGATGTGTATGACTATTGTATCCCATACAATAGTCACAAAAAGTTAAATATAGTTGGACCAAAGCTTTTGTAAAGTATGCATGACCATTGTATCCAATACAATAGTCATCATGTGTGATTACGATTTCACCCCTAAGTTCATGAAACTGCGGCGTAGACTTGTATGTATGCCACTTTATTCAAGGCACGGTAAGAGTTCATAAGTATGTAATGTAATCCAATGCTTCGACATGGTATAACGTTCGTTAGTTCAATCTGTCGAACTAGTGAGCGCTACTCACCCTGAACAGGGATTGTCAATCCCAAATAGATCTATCTTATAACACTCGCGCTTACCCTCCGAGTAATTAAAAGTTCATGCAACTTAAGCTAATCCGTAATCATTTGAATCAAAGTAAAGTTGTTGCGTCCATGAGTGAAACAAGTATTGTATCCCACCGTGAGATATGAAACTGAGTGTGTAACAAATTTGTAAACGAGTTGTAATGAGTATGTAAACAGTTTTGTAAAAATGTGTATGTAAATGAGTATGTAAACAAGTTACGAAATCAAGTATGTAAAAGAGTATGTAAAAGAGATTGTAAATGAATATGTAAACAAGTTGTAACGAGCATGTATTCTCTGTAGGGAAACATGTACACTTTTATTAAAATAAAATCAGATTACAATTAATAATAATTAACAGAAATTAAACAACTGAAAATAAAACAGACAGAATTGGGTAGAAGCAGAAGACAGACACTATGAACGATAAATAAGAAAACAGTAAAAGGTCATAGAACGAGGCACGTGTTGGACACGCTTCCCTTAAAACAGATTCGCCGTCTGTCTCCCAGGATACAACGTTCAAAGCTGTTGTACATACTTGCCTGAAATATCACGGAAAACCGAGTGCTTCTGATCGAAAAGACTGCTGGAAAACTTGTTAATGGAGCTTTTCTCTCTTGTGTGTTTTTCTTGTTGTGTCTTGGAATGGTTGAGATTGCCATCTATTTATACACATTCATATGCATATGGTGTAATGGTGCAATCAATGTCAATTAATGCCTTAATAATGATTCATTAATTTTCTGTTATAAACCTTTGAGTCAAATAATAACCGCCAATTAAATTGTCAATTAATGACCTATTAATTTACAGTTATAAACCTTTGAAACAAATAATAACAGCCAATTCAATTGTCAGTTTCCAAACAAAACTCATAACTGACATTTAATCATTTTTCCTCCATTCCAAATACCTTCTTTGAGACTCGATATCTCATTCACACTAACTCTATTTTGGACATATATGGCTCGACCTGGCCTTACATTTAATAATTATATTTACTAATAATTATTTATGTCCAAATTTAGAGAAAACACATTTTTCACTAAAATTTTTCCAACATTCTCCCCCGAGATTTGTAAAGTAAATATAAAACAAGTGAAAGAGGAGCTATAAACTCACCTCGAAGTAGACGATCAAACAGATAGAATCAAATAATCAAGAAGCACAGCACAACGGTAAACCGAAATGGCGGAGTAAGAGACACAGCACGACGGTAATAGGACGGTTCGACCTAGAAGATAAAGCTTATCTTAAAAGTATGTTACACTAAACAAATAATGCAAATGAGTTTTCCAAAAGATGGTTATCAACGTGGCACGTTGATAAAAGATTTAGATTTTGCGTTGTAGTTTGGTGGTTGGTTAAATAGTTTGTAATTAAAAACAATACCAAAATGTATATTATATAACCCATATATAATATATATGAACCAATCAAGTATATATTACGTTGTATGTATTATATATATTCAAGCGATAAATAAATCAACGTAGTGAGAGTATATAGTTTACAGTATATCAATTAGATATGAAAATGAGAAAGTTAAGTAAATGTCTAAAACATTATATTTCGACACTTTTCCGGAAAATCTCTACTTTTAAAATAAGACATTTCCATTTAAAAGAAACGCATGATTTATTATTAGAGGAAATTTTATAAGTTTTATAAAATCTATAATTTTTGTCTTTTTGTCGGAATTCATGAAAAATGTGAAAAATATTCTATGTATAGAAATTTTAGAAAATTTCGGCATGACCCGTTCGTTTATCGGACGCTTCCATATTTTGTAAAACAACTATTTTTATCTCTAAAATGATCCGACAAAATCCCAACATTCGTTTCGTATAGTAAAACAACAATATGCCAAACATAACTATTTATATGCAAAATAAAAGAAATAAAAAGATGAAAAGATTAGTTAAGTGATTACTTACAAGTTTGAAGAAAATCCCTTATTTTTTTAATAACCTAAACACAACCCAAACGTCGTGTACTAACCCCGAACACTAAACCTAAACCTTCAAATCTTGAAAACCACGAACAAAGAAAGAAAACGGCGGCGGCGGCCGGCGGTGGGCGTGTCGTGGAACGGCCATCATGTCTGCTGGTTTCCAGGCAAAAACGTCTAAGTTTTGTCCAAGCAGAGTACATAGTTCCTTGCGTCCTTTTTCTGTTAGGGTAGACCCTATGGCTATTGTTTGCTCAGGGTATTCCGGATGAATGGCCACTTTTATCTTTTCTTCTAATATTTTGCCAACTTCGGGGGGCCGTGTGCTAGGTCCGGAGATCATTGCACATTCCATTGGGATGATCCTGCTGCTTCGTAATGTTACAGTTCCTCCTTCAACTGGGAACTTTAACATTCCATGTGCCGTGGATGGTATGGCACGGATTTTCCTTATACCCGGCCTGCCTATTATTCCATTGTGTTGGGATGGTGACCTGACAACCATGAAGTTCATCCATGCGGAAGTGGAATGTTCTTCGTCACCTATTTTCACTAGCAAGGATATCTGGCCCAGTGGCCAAATGGTTTCCCCACGATCCGGTTAGGTATGTGGTAGGCGGAACCATCTGGCTTCTTATTTCAGGCTGGAGCCTGACGAAACAGTGTTCGTATAGGATCTCTGAGGATGCTCCTCCGTCCACGTACATTCGGTGCACGAAGTGCCCTCCTATCTCAGCCTCAATGATCATTGGTCCTTCCGTTCCATCCTCGTTTCCCAGAGGTGGGAAAGATATTGTTGTCTTCGGAGAGAAACTCTGGTTAACCTTTTGCTTGGCTACTCTTTCCCATGGTTGGATCATCAGGATGGCTAGTGGTCTTTCCTTTTCGGCCGTTTCCCCCTTCTTGGGTGCCTTTGGCTTGTCGTTCTGTTTTAGTTCTTTGATGAATTGTGACAATTTACCTGCCTTGATCATTTCATCTATCTGCTTTCTCAACTGCATGCATTCGTCCGTACTGTGACCCGTATCCGCATGGAATTCACAGTATTTGTTTGGATCCCTTTTTTCCGCAGGGGTTACCATTGGTGGTGGAGCCTTGAATTTTCCTTTTTCTAAAGCGAAAATTTCTTTCGGGGTCTTTGTAAGGAGTGAAAACCTGTCTGGCTTCCGGTCTGACCTGTGCTTGTTTTTGAAACCCTTTTTGAAACTCGGTTTGTTTCCCCCTTCTGGTTGCTTCCATGGCGTGGGTGCTTTCTTCCGGCCATGACTGAATGCGGCAACTTCGCCTTGTAGAAAAGACGTAGTTACTATGTACATTTCGTCCATTGACCTTGGGATTTTTTCGTATAAACGCTTGATCAACTCAGGGTGGGTTATCCCATGCATGAATCCGGAGATCTTCATGCATTCTGGCGCTCCTTCCACGTCCAGGACTTCTTCTTTGTATCTCTCCATGAAATCCTCCGTGGACTCTCCGTCCCTTTGCTTGATGTGATGTATCTCCACTGGATCCTTAATGTGTTTTGTTTGCTGGCGATAATTTTCCCTAAATGCTGCCCTCAGATCTTCATAGCTGTCAATGGATTCTTTTGGGAGTTTGTCGAACCAGACTCTAGCATTCCCAGTTAGCGTTGAGTTGAACATGTGGCACCACGTTGGCATTGCCCATCTCTCTGTCTTTGCAACGGACTGAAATAGCTTTATATGGTCTTTCGGATCCCCACTTCAGTCGTAAGTCTTGACATGGCTAGGCATCCTTGTCCTTGGGAAGTCAAAATGTCGGATTCGGGTCGTGAAAGGGTTTCTTTCTTCACACGTCCAAGGCTGGGAGAGATCATCTTCGTAGGTATCTGACCTATGCCTTTTTGATCTGGACTTCCAGTGACCCCCTTCGCTGTCTTCGCTCTCCAAATATCCGCTGGTTCTTCGGGACGATGTGCCCTCATGATGATGCTTTCTTGCCGGTACCGCGGTTCCCTTTGTTTGGGAACTCTGGTGGTGACTATCAGAGCGTGTATACGCGCCTGGTTCTTTTCTTCCCAGCCTATTGAACACACCTCCCTCCTTTCGCGGCCGGAGCCTAGGTGAAGGAGATCGGTTTTGTTTGAGTCTTCGGAAGACACTGGCGACTGGTGACGGACTTCAAGAGTGCTTGTGCCCATGCCTTCTTCTCGGCTCTGTCCAGGCAGTTGGCGTTTTGGATTCGGAGACTCTTCATGGTTTCTTGGATTTCTTCCAGATTCATTGCCGTAAAGTAGGCGTGCCTTTACCGCTTTGAGCTTATCTTGCTGCTCCTTTTCTTTTTGCATTTTTCAGCGATAAGCGGCAAAAGTTGGTGATAGTTCTTGTCGCACAATTCTCTTAAGGCTTCATTGGACGTAGGCTCCTCTAGATTTTGTGGACCACTTTTTCCCCAGTGTTCCGCACAATGGATGTGGGAATTGTTGAGGTTTGTTGTTCATGAGTGCTCATGGTGAGTTTTTTAGAAAACATGGTTGCGTTCGGGTCCTACGGATGGCGCCACTTGTTAATACAAAATAAGTGTCGGGTATAGACCTGGGCTCAAATCCTGTATTGGATTGGGCTTCTAGATGATTTGAGCGTTGGGTTTTGTATTAGAGCAAGAGAAGTGACGATTTCCTGCACAATCAGATAAAAACCGTTAGCCTTACCGTGGGGACGGACCCCACGGTTAGACTCCGGCGTGAAAGTAAGTAAACATGTAGAGAGAGAAAGTATGAGAGTATAGAGTGAGAAAATCATACTGTTCATTGTGTATTAGGTCCCTATTTATAGGGGTCTAGTATTAGGGTTTCCTAGTATTTCGTAGTGGCCAGAGTGGGTCCCTTGTCGGGCAAGGTCCCGTAATAACCGTGTGTACGGACGCGTGTGCTTTCAGTGGACGGAAGTATCCTATAGTTAGGTCCGCGTCCGTTTTGCTGTGTCCGGGCCGTGACCAATGCAGGATTGGGTTTAGTTTCGGCCTATGACTGCTAAGTTGGGCCCAGAAGCCCAAGTGATAGTGTGGTCCAAGCCCGGAGGCTTGATATACCTATTATACGTCATCAGGTACAGAGTTTTATACACCACAAACATCACCTTTAACCTTTCGCACATGAATTGAAAAGAAGGTTTTGTTAAATAGAAATATAGGTGTGGTGAAATAAGTATACAAACAGAGTCTGAGTGGAAATTTTTAAGAAAATAATTGTCTATGTGGAAATTTAAAAATAATTATTTATCTAGTTGGAAAATTAGCAGGTTATCTTGACTATATCGGCACAAATTAGCCGGTTTAAATTCCTAGATTGGTAATAAAATAAGTTGGTTACCTAAAACGGTAAAAATTAAAAAGTTCGTTGGTAATATATAGACTTGACCCTAAAAAATCACAAACTTAGATAAAAAACTACATAAATTTAAATTTCATTATTAAGGTTCCACAAATGTTCCACAATATCTTGTCGAAGGTCTTCGTGAACTCTCCTATCCCGAAGTTCTTTGTTTCTCCTTCATTGTCTTTCGCATCGTTCGACCCAAGTACGTTGAATGTTGCTCTCTGGAGGAACGTACATATGCCAATATTCACTAATATCGAATTTTTGATATTCCAATATCATGTTATGCAATATCATGCAACAATACATGATTCTTTTAATCGTGTTCATGTGATAAGCTCATGCCGGTTGTTGTATAATTCCCCACCGACCTTGTAAGACTCCAAAAGCTCTTTCAATATCTTTTCTTGCACTTTCTTGAAATCTTTTAAATTTTATTGTTTTTTGATCCCTTGCGATACTAAACACTTTGACAAACGTAGACCATTGGGGATAAATTCCATCCGCTAAATAATAACATTTTTCATATGTTTTTCCGTTTACTTGAAACGGAGCTTCTGGAGCTTTATCCGCTAGAAGGTCATCAAATAACGGTGAACCATATAAAATATTAAGGTCATTATTTGACCCCGGTACCTCAAAATATGCATGCCAAAACCACAATTGTTGATCCGCAACGGCCTCAAGCATTATAGTGGGGTATCTTTTATCTTTCCATTTGAGTTGATTAAGAAAATAG
>BQNB010110058.1:0-22630 GCA_026074375.1 Tanacetum coccineum
TGTTAGGTAAGACCAGGTCATCCACATGGATTTGAGTAGTATTCAAATAATCAGAAAGAAAATAGACTTTAAAAGTTTTTGAAAATAACTTTTGTTTTAACAGTGATAATAAAGATGACTACTCGGATAGTTAAAAATAATTCATAAGTGTTGGAAATGATTAAGACCTCGAAGATGGAACTTTTAACTTATAAAAAGGATTTCTCGTCAGATACGTTTTCACAAATTAACTTGATTAACTCAAGACTTATATTTAGTTAACTAGACCAAATGTGTCACTCAAATAATCCAGTTGCTAATATATCAAAGCTTATTTTGTTTATTAGTTTACGAAAGTGTATTTCTCGACATAGACGTTAAAGACCATAGACAAATCTTTAAGACCACATAGATCATAACGGGTCTTTCGACCTATACCGATATGATTATATAATCTAAGATTGATAAGCAACACCGATAAGATAAGATATAATAGGGTCGCAACATAAGCTTGAGATTAAAGAGATCATGATCATACTAACCACTTATTCATTATCATAACATCACCGAGTAGTCATGAGAGATTTAGCCTCTCTTGGCTAAGGAGTTCATAACATAACTTGATTCGATAACAAACTTCATTCTTTTACTAAAATAGTATGATGTTCTTCGGCGTTCTTGGTGATTTGATCTTGATTCTTCAAAGGATATGGTGTTTATACTTGGAGAATGCTTGGAAAGTGCTTAGGACTTCATAAGGGAGATAATTATGTGTATTAGTTGAAGAATCTATGAGAGGGTGAATGAAAGATGAATGAAAAGGATTGAAATTCATCCTCTATTTATAGGCTGGGTGAGGGGTGAAAGTGCGGCGCACAAAGTAAATTGTGCGGCGTACTTGGTGATTAAATGCAAAGGGAATTACATGTTTATTGAAGAAGTGCGGCGCACAAAAGAATTTATGCGGCGTACTTAGGGTATTAATGCAGTAACATTTATGTCTTCATTTATTCTTCAATGTCAGATAGGAAGTGCGACGCACAAAATACTTTGTGCGGCGTACTTATGGAGTTAATACTGAATTTGACTAAGTCTTTTAATTCCTTTGACTTGGGGATAAATGCGTCGCACAATTGGTAAGTGTGGCACACATTTGCACTTTAAGGCTTGATTCTTTATCTTTTCTTGTATGTTGTGTTCCTTTGATTTTGATGTATCTAACCTCGGGTGGTCTTTAAGTGAACTGCCAAGCAATTTTAAGCTATTAAGTATCGAAATTCTTAAGAAATTGATAAATTAAATACAAATAAAAGCCATAGATAAACATGTATAATTTGGGCGTTATAATTCCCTCAACTCTTTTGCTTATTGCTTGACCTCAAGCACAATCAGAAGGATGAATAAATAATATAATTTATCGTGACGTGGAGAAAATTTGGATTTTTATAAGAGGTTTGAATTAAGTATCTTTTTAAGGCAGTAGACATATAACTTATCGCACCCTCAAATTGGGATAGTGTTTGATTTTTAAATTCACTACGGCCACTCAGTCAGGGGGGGGTGTTAGTTTTGTGAAGTACACTCAGATGGACAAGATGATATTGAGTCTGCTAACTTAGGCTTGTACTTAACACTTATAAACTAAAACGAGGGCTAAAACTTGATACTGGAGCGGATACATTCTTCACGTGCCGAAACATAAGCCTTTATTCCTTTGAAATACATACATACATATATATATATATATGCTTTATCATTTTTTATATATTTATATATATATTATTTATATATATATTTATATATATGGTTATATATAATATGTATTTTATATATTTTGTGTGTGTGTTTGATTTATCTATATATTCATTTTTTTTAAATTTGCATTGAAATAACCGAAGGCTTGGCACATGAACGTCTTCTTATCAACTTAGGAATTTGGCAACTTAGCACAAGGGGTGTGCTTGCAAGAACCGGGATTGCGAAATTCTTTACATATGTATTAGGCTTTGGTCTAGGTAATGATGATTAAGCACAAAGTTTAGGAGCTTCTAAATGTGCCGGCTCTATTCAAATATAATTATCGCAACCCAATACTAATATTGATCCAGAAAAGGCGAACAAAGAACATATCAGTAATACATCGTTAAACGACGAAGAACACATATGACGCAATGCAAACCTTACTCGAACAAAGCTAAAGAGCATTCAAATTATATTGGGTATGAAATTGTGGATACCCGAATATTCTAAAGGCTTAGTATTCTCACAATTTAGTGGAGTAGGTTGTGCTAGTATACAAGTAATCGGTTGGATTTTGCCTTATTATAGAACTTTTATACTTTGAAAGCTTTTTATATTAGATTTTATCATAAAATAATAAGTTTGAATTTTTTTTTCGCAGGGCAAACATGGAGGGATATGATTTATTGTTTCCCATATTTGCTCACCCTCCTCAATTATAGTTGAAACATTGCCCTTAATGTGATAACTGATTAATAAAGATAAATAGGGAAAATTAAGGTGAAATGGTAACTTCCCGGGCAGAGAAATTGTATAGCTTACGAGAGATGCTATTCTTGAGCAGACTCATACATTTTCCATTTATCCTTTATAGCTGAAAGTAACTGATAAAAGTAACAAACAATAGCAAAAAAAGAAAAGATTTTTATTTATTTTTTTTTTTTTTAAATTAAATAAAGGGTAGTAGTAGAAGAATGGAGGAGTTGACTCACTAACTACTTAAGTGAAGACGGGTGACCTCCCGAGAAGCGCTTAATTTTTAAGAGAGTGTTTAGCTAGACTCGTACTTCGAGAGTCATTCTTTTGGGAAAAGGGGAGTTATTGCTTCCCTTGAGTCATTATCTTCTTCATGATATAGTTTAAGTCGATGGCCATTGACTATGAACGTCTTTCCATCTTTTCCATAGAGTTCAACATATCCGGATGGATATTGATGTTTCACTACATAAGGTCCTAACCATCTAGAACTGAGTTTCGGTTGTTTAAATTTGTTCCTTGTTTGAATTCTTTCCTCATTCTTAATTTTCTGTCATGCCAGACTTTGGTTCTTGCCTTGTATAGACGAGAGTTTTCATAGGCTTGGTGTCTAAGTTCATCTAACTCGTGTAATTGAAACATTCTTTTCTCACAAGCGACGATGAGATCTGGGTTGCAATTCTTCAGAGCCCAGTATACACGGTGTTTAATTTCAAATGGTAAGTAGCAGTTTTTTCCATATATTAGTTTGTCGGGTATGGTACCGGTAGGTGTTTTATAGGCAGTGCGAAAAGCCCACTGAGCGTTATCAAGATTTCTTGATCAAATAGCAAGATTGTCTTTAATAGTTTTTTCAAGAACTCTTTTAAGAGCTCTGTTCGTGTTTTTAACTTGACCACTGGTTGAGGATGATATGATGTGGAGAAACGGTGGTTAACTCCATATCTTTTAATGGTCCTTTCCATTATTTTGTTGCAGAAGTGAGTACCTCTGTCGCTGATTAGAGCTTTTGGTATTCCGAAACGGCATAATAGTTTCTTCAGGAAGGTGATAACTACTCGGGCATCATTGATTGGTAAATCCCGAGCTTTGGCCCATTTAGATACGTAATCAACAGCGACAAGAATGTATTCAAACTTATAGGATTTCGGGAATGGTCCCATAAAGTCAATACCCCATATGTCGAAAATTTTACAGACTTGAATGTTATTTAAGGGCATCTCATCACGTTTCGATATATTTTCTGTCTTTTGGCATGCTTCGCAAAGGCGAACTAGAGTATGAGCTTCTTTGATGATTGTCGGCCAGTAAAATCCGGAATCTAGGACCTTTTTAGCAGTTATGTTAGGTCCATAATGTCCACCGATGGGTCCTTAGTGACATTAATCTAAAATGGTTTGAGTTTATGGACCAGATATACGCAGAGTTGATCATACTCGTCAGATACTACCTTTGAAAAGGTAAGGTTCCTTCCATAAAGTAGTGTTTGAGGTCAGAGTAAAATTTTATTCTTTTGTTTGGTACATAATCCTTTTGGTATAATATCGTTGCCGACCAAGTAGTTTGTGCAAAGTCTGCGAACCATGGTTCATCTTTGGTATTGATTTCCATAAAGATGTTTCTAAGGAAAGTTAATTTTCAACTGCTCCCTCACCATCCCTATGTGTCACGCAGCTTAGCGCTCGTCATTTTTGATCCTGCGACACAGTGGTCTCGGCACTGCAACATTCGTTTCATGTTCCTTTATCTCTTGGTTTCATATCGCTCCGGAATTCCGCGCGCAAGAGTCTAGTTACCACGAATAAGGCAGCTGGTTTTGCATCTTGCGCTTACGACGCCGCAAATAAGTGCCTTTAGAGACGCGCTCATGATGTCTGTGTGACCTAATAAGATTTCGTGAAGCGTGAGGAAATTTTTACTCTGGATCGGAACGTTGTTGATACTCTCTCGCTTGAACAGCCATAAGCTCTCTTCAGTCGACGCGTGTATTTCTTGTTGAGCTGCGCTTAAGGGTTTGCTTGCGTAAGTAAATCGCGGATGAAAGTTCTTTACCATTCGCTTTGCGCGACCTAAGCACGCGCTCCTATATGAAATCACTTGCACGTACATCATATAGTTGCACCTAACTCTGAAGATTCCATCATTGGGCGCCGTTATCACGATCCCAGGAGCACATGTGAGTTTATCACACTTGAAGAATAACCTCTCGATTGCACTTTGTGTCACTTTCATCTATTCCATTCACGAATTCACATGGCAGTACGCACTTGTTTCATCACCAAGCTTAGTAAGAGTGGCTCGCGCGCTCAATGTCAAGTCTGCTCTTCGCTCTTATATAATATATATGCGACGGTCTAGAAAGCGCATCGTCTCACGAAAAAGCTTCTATACCTTTAATAATGGTCAGGGGTGGAAGTTTTGAGATTATGTCAATCTTTGCTTTGTCGACTTCGACTCCTGCACTAGACACTTTGTATCCAAGCACAATTCCTTCTTTGACCATGAAGTGACATTTTTCCCAATTAAGGACAAGATGAGCATCCTTACAATGTTGGAGCATTTTATTGAGATTGTTTAGGATTGTGTCGAAAGAGTTCTGAAGTTGGAGAAAATCGTCTTGAATACTCGATCGATATGATTCTCTCGTTCATATCGTGAAAGATTTCCAACATGCACCTTTGGAATGTGGAATAAGCATTACATAGCTCGAAAGGCATTCGCCAATAAGCGTATGTTCTGAAAGGACATGTGAATGTCGTTTTTTCTTGATCCATAGGATCGATAGGAATTTGAAAATACCTAGAAAAACCATCGAGGAAACAGAAATATTTATTTCCTGCGAGTCTTTTTAACATTTGTCCATAAATGGCAAAGGGAAATGATATTTTGCGGTTGCTTCATAGATTTTACAATAATCGATGCATACTCACCAACCCGTAACGGTTCTTGTTGGGACAAGTTCATCATTTTTGTTGGTGACGACTGTAATACCACCTTTCTTTGGTACACATTTAATAGGACTAACCTAAGGACTATCGACAATTGGATAAATAATACTGGTATCCAAGAGTTTTACGATTTCTTTCTTAACAACTTCTTGCATATTTATGTTTAGCCTTCTCTATTTTTGGACTACTGGTTTCTTGTCATCCAGAAGTTGTATCTTGTGTTTACAGAATGATGGGCAAATACCAGGAATGTCTGTTGTTTTTTAGGCAAAAGCTTCCTTGTGCTTTTTATCTTAGGCTTGTATATTAAGTATTCATATGTTCCATAATTGGCTTGTATAAACCTGACACACTTTCTCCCAAATTTTCCTAACTTAAATCAATTGAGACCCAAAATCTCAACGGATTTGAAATTTTTGCTCGGGGGAGAAAATGTGATTTAATTATGAAAATCTGATAAAAATTGTGATTTCTTAAAGTGTAGGCTCTCCCATATGTGCTAAACTCTTTCGAATATCGATGCACATATTGAGGGGGAGCGAATGGTTATGATGGCAATTGTGGAATCACCTAAGACCGACCATGTAATTACTTTATCGGAGTTATAAGGATGGTAAGGTTAGGTACTCGATCCCACGATCCCGCCAGAGCCGGAGGGATCTACCCAGGGACAATCCACTAGTTAGTGTAGAAGTCCTTAGGTATGATTATAAAAGGAGTAATGTGAGAATAAGGGAATAGTGCGGACTGAGATGGAGCTAGTACTGGAACACACCCAACAAGGTTCTAGTAATGAAATCTCGGTAAGCACTGAAGGGGTTGAAGAATGAAAAAGAAATGCTAAGATAAAGGGTGAAAAGAAAGCAGCCCTCCTTAAACCTTAGGCAGAAACCGGGTCACTACATATGCTGTCAGAATCACATGGTTGATTGCTGACATTGAAGACAAGTATCATGGACCCAGTGATACGCTGCACAACCCTCCCTAGCCACTCAAGATCCCTCAAAGGATTCTTGTTTCACCTCTCACGGAGATCAATACATTTCTATCGTCTCTCTCACTCCGAGTTAGACGATATTGAAAAGGTGGCAGTCCGCTCCAGCCTCCGACTACCAAAAACCAAAAATGCACTATTAAGTCTAGAGCCATGAGATCATCAATAAATCTCATTAGGACACTATTCCAATATACATGTGTTTCACACACTGTGAAAATAAGGATTATCTTAAGAGTCCTACGTATTATCCTTGTGATATTGCCAGAACATCCGAGTGATACAAAAGTACTCACAGTGAAGATGGAAATCCTGCTAGAGCCAACATCAAACAAGCTCTAGGTAGGTGACTTGTGAGATCCTTAATGGATCGAACTTGTGACACTGGGCATCGATTCGGTCAAGATTATGAATTGACGGAGGATGAATTTTGATAAAAGCTTAAAAACTCTCGATGTGTTACAAAAATCACTTTAACTAGTGACACATCGATTGATTTTCAAATCAATTTTATCTTCAATCGGTGAGAGAGTAACTCACTGATTCACTCTTACCGTTCTATTAGTAGCAATATTATTAGTGAGGTAGCCTGCTTTGAGGTGTCCGATAAAGAGATACTAGCAAGTATAGTGAATCTAATGCATCTGCGTTAGATGATCTAACACTTTGAGCTGGAAACCCTGTCAATGAGGTTCTTATAATGAATCTACCTGATCACAGGTACAGTATTTATACTATAAAAGGGTCCTCACAGAACCGGAGGTTAATGCAACTGAACTTTGATAAATGACAAAGCCATATTCGTCACCATGCTTTATTGTTAATTGTTGTATTTCAGGATTACATAAAGATGGAGATGCAGATGCCTCGTTCCAGTAAAGTCAATTCACAATCCCATGCTCATACTTAATCTTTCTAATCAAAGACATCATGACAACAGAAAGACCTACAACACAGCTTCCGTAACTCTGATAAGTACTATCATGATCTAGAAGAGTGTGAGTATGCGGGTCCGAGAGTCACAACATCACATGAAGGCAATATTCTACAACAAGGATAATTAAGAGATTTAAAGCTGATGGTGATCTCAAAGAAAGCTCAAAGATCACTCAAGTCCAAGGAACAAAGATCACTACTTGATGTACAACGACAAATGTTGAAGAATCAAAAGACTACAAGCCAGAATCAAAGATTAATTCAAATATAATGCTAGGATTCAATTTGTATTTTTTGGGGTGACCTCCCTTAGGGGGAGATTGTTAGGATTATGAAAATCCATGTAAAAGACTCGGTCACCCCGTGTTATAACTAGCATAGGTTAGCTCGTAGTCTTAGTTTTATTTGTTTAGTTACCATACGACTTATGGTGTTGGGCCGGGTCTTTACCCACTTGTTAGCCCACTCCATGGCCCATTTAGAGGCACCAAACTCTTGTATAAATACCCCTTTCCAGCCATGGGAAGGGGTTGGATGTTCATTTTATAACAAACACACACTAAGTGATTTTCTCTCTCTAGAACTCCCACTTTCTCTCTCTAGACAATTTGACCAAACATCAATCCTAGGCTTGTGTTATGATATCCAATATACTACAAAAAGTGTTAAGTTAGATGACTTTTTAAGTCATTAACCCTAATTTTTAGTGGAAAGTTTATTTTGTAACACTTTTTCGTATTGATATTAAAATTAAGTAATATGAAACAGTAAGTTTATTAGGTAACACCTTATTTGATCAAGTTACCATATGTTTGATTTTTCAGGTTAGAAACTTTGCTTTGGGCATTATTTGTGATTCGGTAGTTTTGAATTTGAGTCTCATCACTTCCCGGGTGGCGGTCATCCAAACACACCGTCACATCATAGAGAACTTCATTGTCGTTTCACAATCCCACATGTACTTATGACGCATCAACCTAGGTAACGTCATGCTACAACAAATTTTAGATTATAAATTTACATAAATAGAAGCGAGTGTAAATTGCCGTTCTATACACTATTTCATACCTCTTCGTCAAAAGTTTGTTGATAACGTCACTTGCGACGGGATTCTCTTGCTAATACGCAGAGACATATCTGGTCTCTTCTTACAGATGCACGTAGATAAGAGACTTCCCAGATCTAAAAGCTCTTGCGTTTTGTGGTGTCCACCGATAACCCGTTGCTCCAAATAACTTCATGATTCCATCAAATTGCAGACCACATTCAAGGGTTCGAGCTTGCCATGGATGCGTTCTTTATTATATATATGCAGCGCACCTAATAGGATCCATCTGCATAAATTCAAAGTGATAAACTTTTATTTGTTGACTTTAAAAGATCAAAAAATATTAACATTTTTTAAAAGTATGCCCATAAAACCATTTTGTAGAATAACAAATATTATTACATAGCTCAGTGTATTGTCCAGGTCTCGAGCATTCTCTATGGTCCAATCAAATTCTAACATTATTTTTGTCTTTGAAACTCTAGGGTACAATGAAGTCAACAATGTTAGGGTGCGACCCCAAGTGATTGTAGAGCCGACATATTGATCGCTATCCTTACCATTATTTTCTTCAACCATCACGGATCTGATTCAAATTCATGATCCCAAGCATCGCTCAAATACCCTTTATACATTATTTTTCCATCTCTTTTAACTCTAGTATCATAATAAACAATAAGTTTTTCGAATGGGATAGTTTCTTGATGAATTCCAAAGCTCCTCAATATACTGAAGAGTCTCTCAAAGTCTGATATGTACAAACAGAGACTTTGAGAGAATCTTCAGTATATTGAGGAGCTTTGGAATTCATTAAGAAACTATCCCATTCGAAAAACTTATTGTTTATTATGATACTAGAGTTAAAAGAGGAGATGGAAAAATAATGTATAAAGGGTATTTGAGCGATGCTTGGTATCATGAATTTGAATCAAGATCCGTGATGGTTGTAGAAGATAATGGTAAGGATAGTGATCAGATACGTCGGCTCTACAATCACTTGGGTCGCACCCCAACATTGTTAACTTCATTAATACGCAAGAGTTTCAAAGACAAAAATATTTTACTTTTGAGATGTTCGAATCTGATTGGACCATGGAGAATGCTCGAGACCTGGACAATACACTTAGGTATGTAATAATATTTGTTATTCTATAAAATGGTTTTATGGACATACTTTTAAAAAATATTAATATTTTTTTATCTTTTAAAGTCAATAATTAAAAGCTAATCACTTTGAATTTATGCAGATCGATTCTATTAGGTGCGTTGCGCATATATAATAAAGAACGCATCTATGGCAAGCTGGAAATGTGGTCTGCAATTCTGATGGAATCGTGAAGTTATTTGGAGCAACGGGTTATCGGTGGACACCACAAAACGAGCTGCAAGAGCTTTTAGATTTGGGAAGTCTCTTATCTAAGTGCATCTGCAAGAACACACCACATATGTCTGCGTATAAGCAAGAGAATCCCGTCGCATATGACGTTATCAATAAAATTTTGACGAAAAGGTATCAAATAGTGTATGTATATTTATAATTTAAAATTTGTAGCAACATGACGTTACCTAGGTTGATGCGTCATAAGTACATGTGGGATTCCGAAATGACAATGAAGCTCCTCTATGATGTGACGGTGTGTTTGGATGACCGCCGCCCGGGAAGTAATGGCTCTAGCCTTGAGGCAGAATTCCTGAAGAAGAATAACGAAGATAAAGTTTTCAAGAACAAGAAAAACAACATCCATAGGAAATACATGGAACTCGGTAGTTGAGGAACCAGAGCTTCAATACGAGGAGTTTGAGTGCTTTGTTGCGGTTAGCGAGAAACACATATCATCATGAACCCCTTGAAGCAATAAGTCATATTTTTATCCTAATAGAAAATGTTTGCTAGTCATCCCAATCTAAATTAAAAAGTCCATTCCGTGACCGCTAATACCCTAATATACTACAGAAGCACCTCTAGAAATATATAATGTAAAGGAGACCCCATTAAATTACACCTTCCTTTTGGTGCTTTCTCCTTAATGCCTTATCTTTCATGCAGGGAAGAGACCATGGGCCAAATCCAGCACGGAATCCGAATCCGAGTATGAAACTTTCTAAGGTTAGTCTTCCATTTATTTCTGCATTTTCTTGTCTACAAACTTTATATGTGTGGGTCTATTCATCAAGTGTTTCAATTGAGCTTATTTTTCTTGCCGTTTGAAGTTTGAACATTAGGATTGGTGTAACTTGCAAAAATGAATCCCACTTGCTAAACATGTTATAAATTTTGTTGTCATAATTGAACCCTCACACATTTTGTCCTCAATTAGGTGCCCATATTGAATGACTAATGAAGCTTAACCAAAGCTTCAAAAAACTTCTTACGTATGAAAACATGTAACTTTTTACCAATTACAAGGAAACATCCATATAGTAAATAATTAAAATTGTTATAAATTCTAAAACAAATGTATTATGTCATGGATATGATGTGTTAATGTTGTTATATAGATTTAACAAGTTAGTTAAATGAAGGTGTCAGATAGTACGGTATATATAGATAAAGTGCCAGATTAGAAGTTGTAGTTTCTGTTGGAATTTAATAACCTGTTAACCATTAACAACCACGAGTACACAGCGGATATGGATCTAGTTTGGTTCATATAGTTAACACACAAATAATTAAACAAAAGAGATACAAGAAGACTAACCCTTGAAGTCAACAGCAAATGGTTATGAAACAAGTGACTAAGTGGTCACCTCTACGAGTGCTCACACAAACACGTCCAACAATACTCCGAGTGCTAGGCCGTGTATCACGTACACCCAAACCCCTTAGTGTCTATAGTCCTAACTTCCGGGAAACCAGTACCAAATCTGAGTAATAAACCCAGATCTGAAAACCCGAACACCAAAACCTGTGTTTCCTTCTTTGTCCGAGAACGATCAGAAAGTTCACAAATGGAGTTTCTGATTTAAACCGCGCCTCAGAACCTGTAAACCCCGAACCCTAAGCTTCCTGTAGATGCGTCGATCATAAACTTGCTATTGCCTTGGGATCTAAACGAAATCAATGGAAAAGCAATGGAGTGACCAAAAACTAAAGAACCCTTTTTGGTTTTTTGTGCTCTCGCGGCTGATCTATGGAGAGGGAAAGAGAGGCAGCATTTTAATGTGTTTCTTGGCTGTGAATCTCGTGGCTTTTGAGCTAGGGGTGAGGGGTTTATATACCCCTCAAACCCTACTAATGATAAGGCACATAAACACACTCCAAAACCTACACAACTCTTCTTCTCCTTATCCCCTAGATACAATGAACCAAGACACCCACTAGAACCTTCTCTCTGCTGGAAATCAGATTAGGACAACCACAAGGTTCTTGTCTAGTCATTTATTGTCTTAAGGTTTACATTTAGACACTTACGTGAAGTTTAAACGCATTCTATGTGTTTAACGTGTGTGCCCCCAATAGGCTCACACATTTCTAGTCGTATGTGGTCTAATCCAACTACCATAATCCAACAGTTTCAACTTTGGTTGTTTGAACTCATGGTAGGAAACTAACAAAAGTGTTTTCTATTATATCTATACAATTGCTACAATGGATTAGCCTTTATACTTGCTACATAGAGGTTGTCTGTGTGTTTTATATGTTGCGGCACCACAACTAGGTTTGTTTGTGAAACACATATTAAGAATTTAATATTACCATCATCGAGGCTGTCAGAATTATCAAGATTTATGCTTTATAAAATTTCTAAAATAAGTGTGTCGAGACTTGCAGAATTGCTGTTTATTAGGTGCTATTGGTTTCGTAAATTCTGTTAGAATGCATGATCAAACAACACTGCTAAGAGACTGGCTTCATTTAAATATTGTCATATAAAAAGATTTACATGATTTCATTTTTGTTTCACAAATATGTCTATTGTGATTGGTGTCGACAAAAATTGTAGGATATACGAAAGTTCATGCCCTAAAAAATTAGGCTATTTCTTTTTGTCTTACTTGAACTACGAACTTGAACTCCAGAAAATCACTCATCTTTAGTCCAGTGCATTCAAATTAAACGACATAACTCTACTACACTTTCACTATGTTTACAAGCTGAACTATGAAAGTGATTTCATAGCTGATTAACTGGCTCTAGTGAGGCTGTTACATAAAATGAAATTTACAGTATATGATTGTAGATCTAATTGATTGATTAGTTCAACTCATACCATATTTGCATAGTGCCTGGTGGAAACAAACATGCCTACTGTCAAATTAAACTCCACGCTAATTGGACTTATTAATGTTTGTTGTGTTTGTTATATATTGTGCCAAGGAATGTATAAATTCCACGCTAATTAAATTCCATGACTACTGTCAAACATGCTTGTTTTCTTTGTTAACCCGATAAACCGCAACCCGATAGACCCTTACCCGACTAACCCGATTTCTTATAGGGTCGGGTTGCGGGCCAGTTTTTAATTTCTCAAAACCCGATAAATCCGACCCGATAAGCCCCAAACCGACCCGATAACTCGTTTGACACCCCTGGCCACGACCATGAAATTGCTATGAATTTCATTTTGGGATATTCCTTGAACATTGCATGATTCCTTGGCTAATTTGCCTGCCAAGATACCCTCTTGCCATCATCGCTCTAAAGTGAACTATGTAGCAACTCCAATGGGACTGAAGAAGTAAACAATGCAATTATAGTGCAATTCTTTTTCATTTGCAAGTATTAGAGCCTTTGGATAGTTAGTTTGATTAGAGTTGTATGTCTTCCACTCTTTTTTCCTCTACAGAACCTGAATTGACCCGTTTCATTTGTAAATTGCTTGAAATGACCTGCTGTCTGTGATTCAAGGCAGTATTTGATCAGAACAATACTTGACTAAATCCAGAACAATAATGCTATTATGACTTGTATAATATTCACGGGGGGTTGTTTGTTTTTCTTAATTTGTCCGCTATTGCCATGGAAGGGGTATAGATTGTTTCTAGTGCTGATTGGGATTTAGAATATGACATGATTTAGCGTAGAGGTGGCAATCTTGACTCAAAAATAAAAGAATGGGTTTAGTTGGGTCATTTTTTTAAATATTTGGGTTATTTGGTTCTTTAAGTTGAATGAAGTTTGGTCCAATAGGCTTTTAAACATGTTTTTAAATTAAATGAATGGGTTCAATGGGTCATATGAATGGTTGAATGGGTCGACCTAGTTAAACTTTAACCTAATTAGTTACAACTTCTTAAAAAGCGATATACCCAAATGATAACTTTTTTTTACGTTTATACTTTTTTTGAACGTTTTCGTCCATTTTTTTACGTTTTCGTCAAATTCTTAAGTTTTCGTCCGTTTTTTTACGTTTTCTCCAGATTTCTTACGTTTTCGACATATTTCTAATGTTTTCGTCAAATTTCTAACGTTTTCGTCAAATTCTTACGATTTCGTCCGTTTTTTACGTTTTCGTCATATTTCTTACGTTTTCGCCCTTTTTTTACGTTTTCGTCCGGTGTTTTCCGTTTTTGTCTGTTTTTTTACGTTTTCGTCTGTTTTCTTACGTTTTCGTCTGTTTTCTACGTTTTCGTCCGATTTCTTACGTTTTCGTCTTTTTTTTACGTTTTCGTCCGATTTCTTACGTATTCGTCTGTTTTTTTACGTTTTCGTCCGATTTCTTACGTTTTCGTCTGTTTTTTACGTATTCGTCTGTTTTTTTACATTTCCGTCCTATTTCTTACGTTTTTGTGTGTTTTTTTAGGTTTTCATCCGATTTCTTATGTTTTCGTCCGATAACTTGCGTTTTCATCTGTTTTTTTACGTTTTCGTCTATTTCTTACGTTTTCGTCTGTTTTCTTACGTTTTCGTCTGGTTTCTTACGTTTTTGCCTTTTTTTATGTTTTCGTCCGATCTCTTACGTTTTCGTCATATTTCTTACGTTATTGCCCTTTTTTACGTTTTCGTCTATTTTTTTACGTTTTCGTCAGATTTCTTATGTTTTCGTTTGATTTCTTACGTTTTTGTTCGTTTTTACGTTTTCCTCTGTTTTTTTTACGTTTCCGTTTGTTTTTTTACGTTTTCTCAGATTTCTTACGTTTTCGTTTGATGTTTTACGTTTTCGTCCGTTTTTTTACGTTTTCGTCCGATTTCTTACGTTTTCGTCCATTTTTTACATTTACGTCCGTTTTCGTACGTTCTCATCTCGTTTCTTACGTTTTCGTCCGTTTTTTGTCTGTTTTTGAAAACAAATAAAGACGTATAAAACGTAAGAAAACAAAGAAAGTGGTAAAAAACAAAAGGAAATGTCCAAAACGGAAGAAAACGAAAACATAAGAAATCGAACGAAAGCGTAAGAAATCATACGAAAACATAAGAAATCGGACGAAAACGTAAGAAATCGGACGAAAACATAAAAAACAGACGAAAACGTAAGAAATCAGACGAAAACTTAAGAAATCGAACGAAAACGTAAGAAAACTGACGAAAAGGTAAAAAAACTAGCAAAAACGTAAAAAAAAGGGGCAAAAACGTAAAAAAACAGACGGAAACTTAAGAAATCGGACGAAAACGGAAGAAAACGTAAGAAATCTGACGGAAATGTAAAAAACCGGACAGAAACGTAAAAAATGATGAAAACGTAAGAAATCTAACGAAAACGTAAAAAACAGATAAAAACGTAAAAAACAGACGAAAACGTAAAAAAATGGCGAAAACGTAAAAAAATGGCAAAAACGTAAAAAAACGAACGAAAACACGAGAAAACGGACGAAAACACGAGAAAACGGACGAAAACGTAAGAAATCGAACGAAAACGTAAGAAATCAGACGAAAACATAAGAAATCAGACGAAAACGTAAAAAAACAGACGAAAACGTAAGAAAACTGACGAAAACGTAAAAAACGGGCGAAAACATAAAAAACAGACGGAAAATTAAGAAATCGGACGTAAACATAAAAAAACGTAAGAAATCGGACGAAAATAAATCGGACAAAACTTAAAAAACGGATGAAAACGTGGAAAAACGGACGAAAACGTAAGAAATCGGTCGAAAACGTAAAAAAAACGGAAAAAACATACGAAAGCGCAAAAAAATTGGCGAAACGTATAAAACGTTCAAAAATGTATGAAAACACTCAGTGGGTCGACCTGACCCGACCCGTTCGACCCATGACCCATTTGACCCACTCTTAAAGCATGACCCATTTGACCCATAACCCGTTCGACCCAAAACCCATTTGACTCATGACCCAAACCGACCCGAACTAACCTATTTGCCACCTCTAATTTAGTGTGAGCCATGGTTTTCTATTGGTACTTGATTATTGCACACATTTTTATATTTCAACAATTCTGACGATTATAGTGTCACAGGTTAGAGATTATTGTCAAGGAGGAGGTTTGTTGCCTATATCAAGTTTATTGAAAGTTCAGCTAGGGGTGGTTGCATTCTTGAAAAGTTTGCGAGTCCGTTCACTCAGAAACACTGCCCTTCTCCATCTCTTTTGATTTGTTTTTTGTTTCATTATCATCACTTTGCACTACTTCTGTGAGAATCCAGATATTTGGGATTTGTAATATTGACTTTCGACATAGCCAGAATCTTGGTAAATTGTCATCTATATTACATTGAGATCTGGTTTTTGTTAATTAACATGTAACTGGTGCAGGCTTAGAAGGGTGATGTTGCTCATTTACATCAGGCTGTTGTTGCACCCTAATATAGCATCAATGTGCAGAATTTATCAGGTGATGTTCAATTTAAAAAGTTATGTAAATATGTAAGTTAAAGAACAAAAACATCTAGGACCACACGAAATCACACTATTGGTTGCACCACCATTATCTTCTATAAAAGTATTACTGGTACTACTAAAAGTCTACAATACACAAGTTAGATGCACTCTTATATGGAGCAGAGCGTTTAAATAGTTTTTTTAGAGTTGATTATGGAGAATGAAAGGGCTAGAACTAGGACAAAAAAAAGTTACATATACTGATCAACAAACTTTTCTAGTTTTCCACTTGTATAGCTTAGCAAAAGACACATTGAAATTACTGATCATCTTACATGATATAAAGGGAAAAAGTCACTAAATAATTCAGAGTGATCAACCTTTAAATGTTTCATTAAAGTCATTCAAAGTTTTTTTATGATTGAAAAACCACTCAAGATTCATATTTGTTCCATTATTGTGTAATTTTTGGTTTCCTTTTTTTTGAACGGCAATTTTTGGTTTCCTTGCCAAGTCACCATGACACTAGCGATGGCATGTTAATTTTAGCCGACATGGAATGCTAATTAAGTATTACAAACAATTGCTTGCAATTTTTCCAAATTAGCGTGTGTACCTATATTTGTGTACAAGTGCATGAATTTGTTTTCCTTGAATTAGAGATTGCAAGACTGGAACATGCAACAAGGATTGAAACACGGGTCTTTTTGATCTGGTCTTAATGTATAATGACACATATCTATGAGTAGTCTTAGATTCGTAGTGCTTATTCACCTCTTCCATTTTGTGTGCACAGCCTACCAATGATGAAGAAGCATCAGTTAGTATCCGAGCCGTCTCTAAATTTTTAAAAAATTTGAGGGCCTTTTCGAGAATAAATGTTGCGTATAAAGTGTCACCGTTTATAAAATATAATGCAATTAGTTATCTAAACGTTGAACATATTACTCATTTAAGATACTTTCTCCTCTAAGTACTTTTTTCTTCATGAAACATATGTATACACATGCATAAAACTATTAACGGGGCAAATTTTAGAGCCCTAAAATTTTTGAGAACCTGTGCGGTTGCCCACTTTGCACACCCTCAAAGACAACCCTGATTAGTATAGATAATGCCATTGGTTACAAACAACTATAAGCCATTAACAAAGATAATACCAACTCGATAATCGTTTTTATTTTTTTAAGTTCACAAGGTCATAGTCAACGATTGATATCTTATTGCATACAAAGAAAAAACAAACGCAATACATATTCAACTTACCAAACAATTTGGCATTTTAGCAACAACTAAAAAGGTTGAGGCCAATATCTCTTTACTCCATGTTATACACCCATTTATCTTGTTTTCAACAATTCCAATGATCTAACTAGTATTAGGTGACTAGGTTATTTGTCCAAGCCCGAGTGTCAGCATGTGTGATCCATTAAGTTTAGGGTTTGATGTTGCTTATTATACAAACTATCTATTTTTGTTATAAATATTATAATAGACATGATATCCATATATGTAACTCATTCAATCAATAATAATCTTTATTATCTTACAACTAAAAAGGGTGATGATGTTTAGCATAACAAGTTCGCGTATCAACATGGGCGTACAAAAATGTAGACTTTTGTGAACAAAATTCAACGAAATGATAATCCGCCTAAAGGAACACCGGTATGGGCCACTTGATAGATTGTACTAAGTTAGATGATTGGATGGACGGCGTCGGATGGACGGCCCGTCTGGATGCTAGGCCCAGGACGCTAGGCGCAGGATGCTAGGCATAGTATGCTAAGCCCAAGACCCTAGGCCCATGATGCTTGGCCCAAGAAGCTAGGCGCAGGATGCTAGGCCCAGGACGCTAGGGCCAGGACGCTAGGCCCAGGACGCTAGGCCCTGGATGGTAGGCGTCAGATGGACGACCCTGTATGGACGGCACGTCAGGATGGCGAACGCGTCCGGACAAAGACTGGATGGAAGGCACTGCATTAACCACCAGGTAATAGCCATGTGCTGCCACCCAGATATTAGGGATATGCTCCCCCAATTTTAAAGGATATGTCCCCTATGATGATGTCATCTACAGTGTTTAAGGTACTATAAATACAACCACACACCCTTGGTGGTTAAACACACTATCTCATCTCTCTTGCTCTACTTATATGATATGTATAATCTCTCTAGTAGAGTTCTGACTTGACCGTCGGAGGGTGGTTCCCGGGGCTTCGGCCTCGGGTCCCCTTCTAACGGGTTCTCTCTTGTTTGTAGCACGCTTCTATGCTCGGGATATGGATGGATGGCACGTGAAGGCCGTCAAGACCAACCCGACAGGAATATGCTTCAACAAATTAGCGTCATCCGTGGGACTCGTTATTCAATCTACCAAAGCTAAGAATGACGGGTCTCATTTTCAATTCACTTTATTTCTTTTAACCTCTCGGTATTCCCAGCGGCCAAGTAAAAAAATAAAAAAAATATAAAAAAACTTTCATTTGAAGTTTGGAAAATATTATATCTTTGACCACATTGGGATAATACAAGTTCTCCAAAATACCAAATCTGTGACCGCTGGACCTTTCAAGACGGGATGGGATACCCTACCTCCAACCATGCCTTTCGGTATGTCTGGCGTTACTTTGAGAATGTAAGCATTACATCGCTTCTATTTCCTTTTAGCCGCAAGGTCATGTATTCTCAAGTAAACAAAAAGTGTCCTCTTAGCCTTGGGACCCGTGAGGTCATCCAAATGTCCTTTCGTATTATCAAGTCAAAAAACAAAAAAAAAACATTCATTTTGTAGTAAATATTGTTGGGCTTATGTATATTAAACATATATTTTTATTGGGCTATTAGGGTTTGACATGTATTCTTCTACCTTATATATATTACCATTTGTAACTTCTTAGAATTACTAATTAATACTCCGTAATAAGAATTATCTCTTAATCTCTCATACTTGTATTTTTATTCTTCTCTGCATCTTTTGTTCTTGTTTATTATTTCACAACACGTTATCAGCACGATTTACAAGTGTTTTTGATTTTTTTAAGTACGATTTTTTTTAAGTACCTTTTTTTCATCGTATATGTTTACTTACGATTTTAGTTTCTCAATTTCTTAAGGTACGTCGTAAATCCTTTATATCAGTATTGATCTTGTAGTTGTCATCTGACTTATTAACGCACCATTGATTGTGATATATATTAATGGGTATTACTATTTTATCTTGTACTATGTGGATGATAAATCAGGGTAAACCAACATAATACATCTCTTATGTGAAAATTTACACCACTGCACATGTTAGTTACTTATACTTAATTTTTGTATCGTAGATGAAGGTAACTGTAAAAACAACTATTGTGTATGAAACAAGCAGGATTACCCGCGCGTTGCTGCGGGACGTTAATTTTTCGCGCGTTGTTGCGGGCCATTGTTATTATTATTATTTTTTTAATTTTATGCGGGTTTATTTTTTCGGTCACATATTTAATAGTTTGTTTTTTTTTTTATATGACCTTATGTGTTGGGCCTCATGTTTAAACCTTTGTTTTTTTTTGCTATATAGGTTTTTTTTTTGAAATGACACTGTTTAATGTAATTTAAAGTTGTACATTTGTGACTATGTCGATTATTTTAAAGTTGAATCGGTACTTTTGTAATATTTTTTTCCCTCTATTTTGTGTCAAAAATTAAAAAAAAATTATGCCAAAAAAAAAATATATTTGGGCCGGCCCAAATTTTGAGCCCAGACCCAAATTTTGAGCCCAGGCCCAAAGCATTGTACAGTAGAAGCACTGTAGCTTCTACTGTACAATGTTAAATGTACGTATGTATAATTACCCTATATTACATTTCTCAAATGGTCGGTGGGTGGCACTGTAGCAGCTACAGTGCTGCTACAGTGCTACAGTACCCGGCCCAAAAACAGCCCAAATTTTGGCCCAAACAAAAAAAAAAAAAAAAAAATTTCAAAACGGACCCTCAACTTTTAACTGTTTACGATTTTTTTACATAAATTTTAAAAAAATAAAACTAGCCCAAAATTTGGCCCAAACTAATTTTTTTTTTTTTATAAAACGGACCCTCAACTTTTAACTGTTTACGACTTTTTTACATAAATTTTTAAAAAATAAAATAAAAAAAGCCCCTCAAGTTTCTTTTATTCGCAACTTTTTTACATAAATTTTTTAAATAAAAAATATACTGTACCGGCCCAAAAACTAGCCCAAAATTGGGCCAAAACTAAAAAAAAAAAATACAAAACGGACCCTCAACTTTTAACTGTTTACGACTTTTTACATAAATTTTTAAAAAATAAAATAAAAAAGGCTCCTCAAGTTTCTTTTATTCGCAACTTTTTTACATAAATTTTTTAAATAAAAAATATACGGACAGAAATGCTTCTGAACCACGAATAAAATGAGACGAATATTGATATTTACCAAACCGAAACTTGCACAACAACAATGCAAAAAACTTAACTCCCGCGGCAACGCGCGGGTTAAATTCCAACTCGTTAATCTACAAATTATATATATACTCAATTTTATCCGGATACGAAGCCGTTTTAATATGTAAAAACATTTGGCCCAAATTACAGCGCAAAAGCCCAATTCATTTCATATTGCAATTGAAAATGATTATGGTGATCCCCCCTCATGAGATGCACTGAATCAAAGCCCAAGTCATCCAACGGTCAATATCGTTTTGGAAATAAATACCCACGTCACAAGTAACAGCCCACTCATACTTGAAATATAAATTCAAAATATAAAACACATATGCCGGTCTAAAATTAGAAGGAAAAAAAAAACTTTACAAAAAAGACCCTAAACTTTTAACTATTTACAACTTTTTTATATACTAAACTTTATTTATCATATTTATAACACATATATACCGATTCATTCAGATCAAAAAATACATGCGAAAAGATCTTCTAATTGCGAACAAAACGAGCCAAATATTGCAATGCTTCTGACATACGTACGATTTTATAAAAAATGTTGAAGTTTAATATAAATAGAATTTTTTTTTACAAAACGTACCCGCAACTTTTAACGACTTTTAACTCGGGGCCTAAAATAGCCCGAAGTAAAACACATGTGAAATACTTACTTTTAAAAAACATACGTCCGCCGCAACGCGCGGGCCAAAAACATGCTTGTTCTTAAATTAAACGTGAGAAGGAAATGCGATTTCTTATTATTTTATGTGATATTACATCATTGATTATATATTTTTTTAAATCACATGTTCTTTATGATTCCCTCAAGTGAATCACAATAACATAACCTCATGTTATGATTATTTTTATTTAAGAGCTTTATGTGCTTTGATGATTCTCTCAAGTGAATCATAGAGTAAACTGCAAAAATCATCCCTGTGGTTTGTAGTTCGTGGCACTAATCATCCCTAACCGATACTATTGGCACTAATCATCCCTGAGTGGTGAAACGTTCGGCAATAATCATCCCTGAAGGGATGTTTTTTGCAAAACTTTTTGTTAAACTTTTTGCAAAAATCATCCCTAATAAGGATGATTTTTGTCGGACATTTACTACTCAGGGATGATTATTGCCAATAATATCGGCTAGGGATGATTAGTGCCACTAACTACAAACCACAGGGATGATTTTTGCAGTTTACTCTATATATTATTTGATGATTCCTAAACTGAATTAAAATAAAAACCTCAAGTTCTTAAGATATGTTACAATTTAGAACTAAAAGGATATCATTGTGTATATAAGAGTCTCAAGATCAATTAGATCTAAAACATATCATAACCTCATGTTATGATTATATTTATTCATAATAAAACCTCAAGTTTTTTTACAATGACTAGAATTAAAATACAATAACCTCAACTTTTTTTTTTGAACAACACTTTATTAAAAAACTAGCAAGAAGCTAGAAGAATTACAAAGTTACAAGATGAGGATTTTTTAGCCAATCAACTCAACTAAACGACACATTACATCTAAATAAAAAGAATACGACACAACATCATCAAAAATAACCGCCTTAGAAGGAAAAACCACACCAAAGACACACTTATTATGATAAACACAAATTAGCCACCACAACCCAAAACACACCCCTTCTAACAACCTTTTATGCTTGATAGGAATCCGAAGATTTACGATCCAAGAAACTCATTCATTTGTTCACGGTTCCTTATACGCTTGGTTATTTCTCTTTCGTTTGCTTTCATTATATCAAGATCTAAATCACCCAGCAGTGATGGTTTTTTCCAAAACTCAGTCTCAAAGATCTTTGGCTTCACTTCCTTCAAGACTCTTTCCAGCGTTGCATCACACAACTTAACAATCTCCACCAAATGCATGTTCCTTTGATATCTCGGAGGTTCATTTGGATTTCTTTGAGGACCGTAGAAAATAAGAGCTTGTGGCTTTGATCGTCTTATGTCCTATTGTCTACTTTCCCATACTATTTGATTCTCCATATAGTTCATTGTTTGTTCCAAATGGTAGGCATATTCTTCAGCATTC
>BQNB010110059.1:3292-22630 GCA_026074375.1 Tanacetum coccineum
TGTTTTTGTCTTTGATTTTCATGTTATATTAGATAAGGAGAGTTCGGAAGTTCATTGGATTTTTATGTTGGACAATTCTTAGATGAAGATTTAGCCGGATCATCTCATTTCTTTTATGTTATTTAGCAAACCAAAGGAGTATTAGTTTTTCTCGCTTTTTATTTATCTTCCCTTTATTCGTTTTTGGGTACTTGTAGAACATCGAGGACAATGTTCAAAATAAGTAGAGGGGGTAATAAAAGCCTTAAAAATTATTCTTTCATTTGCATTTTCTTTGTTCTTAAAAATATGTGTAATATACTGAAACATAGTTTAGGACGGTAATTTTGACCCAAAATTTTTAAAAAATTATAGCATATATAGTGGGATTAAAAGCCTTTTTAATGCTGCTAATATTACTGCTGCTCTTATTGATGTTAATGCTGCTTAGTCAAAGTTAGTGCTGCTAGAGAATTTCAATGAAAATTATTCTAAGTGTTTAAGACTACTAGTGAAGTTACAACTGCTAGTACACAGTTAGTACTGCTAGTGTAAAGTTACTACAGCTAGAGCATATTAGTGCTACTCAGAGACTTAGAAGAAAAACTGCTAAGTAGTTAGTGCTGCTAGTACAAAAGTTACTACTGCTAGTACAAAGTTAATGCTGCTGAAGGAGTTAATGCTGCTGAAGGAGTTAATGCTGCTGAAGGAGAAGTTAGTACTGCTGAGTTAGTTAGTACTGCTTAAGTGATTTATATGAGTTATTTTGTGTAAAAGATATGTATAACTTATTTGTTTAAAAGATTTGATATTCTTAAGAAAGTATTGTAAGCCGTTTAGGACTCCTTGGTGTATAAAAGGAGGTCTTGGGGCACAGAGATACTACCACCAGTATCAAAAATGAGTCATTCATAGAATTATCATAGTTTCAAGGTTTTGTAACCCTAATACTTTGAGAGTATTCGTATTATTAATATTGGAGCTTATTGTTTATTGAATTACATGTTCTTAGTTTTACTGTTTCATTAAGAATTCTTCTTAATATTAAAGATTAGATAATGCATAATCTTTAATATACTCAAACACAATTTCAACTATAGTTGTGTTAGATTTATCTAATATAACTAATCCTTACACAAGCTTAAGGAATTCAATATATTAAAGTGGGATCAATAAGTGATATCAATGCTTGTTGAGAAGCTATAAACTAGAAGAATCTGTTTGTATACACAAGATCTTGCTAAGAAGATATGGATCAAGATTCTGCACATATGGTGGCTGCATCCAAAGTTCCCATGCTTAAACCGGGTGAGTTTAAGTTATGGAGGATGAGGATTGAACAATACATCCAGATGATAGACTATGCACTATGGGAAGTCATAGAGAATGGTGATAATCTTTGTTGTGATAGAAATAAACAACACTTAATTCTATTACTAATGAATCAAGTACCAAAACTAAAGTTCTTCCTTATAGAAGGTGATGAGAATATAAAGTTCTTTCATGGTATTCTTAATACTAAATGTTTTCAATTAGCTATTCATGGGACCCTGTTGATGCATGATTGTTGATCTGTTAAATAAAAATGTTCATAAAATACTTTTCTATTCAATTCTCATCGCCCCTCCCCTCGTATTTACTTCGTTGATCAATTCACTAATAGGTTATCATTGGAGAAACAAGCTGATCTCGAACGAAACATCTATAATGAGGAGATAAAGAGTGTAGTTTGGGAATGTGGAACGAGTAAATCCCCTGGTCCTGACGGCTTCACTTTTGAGGTTTTTTATAGATATTGGAAGCTTTTAGAACATGATATTGTGGCAGCCGTAAAGAATTTTTTCTTCAAGTGACTTTTCCCCATGATGTAATTCTTTTTTCATTGCTTTAATCTTAAGATTCATGATGCATAATCCGCAAAGACTTATCGTCCTATAAAAGTTGATTGGCACCCTTTATAAAATTATTAACCAAGAATTTTAGCCTACTAGACTTAGCTTGTTTGTCATCTCGGTCTTATTTAGTGACAGTCCAATAAGCATTTATTTTTTTTTTTATTTTTTTTGTTTCCAACCGCCAAATTCTTGATGGTCCATTTATTCTTAATGAAATTCTTTTGTGGTGCAAGCATAAGAAGTTTAAAGCTATGGTCTTTAAAGTCGATTTCAAAAAGGCATTCGACTCTATACGGTGGGATTACTTACAAGATATTTTAAAGATGTTTGGTTTTGGTGATAAGTGGTGTCATTGGATAAATGGTTGTCTCAACTCCGCCATGAGATCGGTTCTCGTCAATGGAAGCCCTACATCAGAATTCCAATTTCACAAGGGTTTGAAACAAGGGGGATCCTTTATCTCCCTTCTATTTATCTTAATAATGGAAAGTTTGCATTTATCTTTTTCTAAAGTTACAAATGCAGGTTTGTTCTCGGGATTTCTATTGATAGCTCATTGACACTTTCTCACCTTTTCTTTACAGATGATGCTATCTTCGTTAGTAAATGGACTCCCTTAATATACAACACCATGTCAATGTATTGAAGTGTTTCCACTAGCTCGGGTCTGAAAAAACTTTCATCAAAAATAACCTTATGGGAATTGGACACCGTCCCACAGAAGTCGACGCAAGCTATCCACAACTATGGTGTTCATATTTACCTCACGCCCCTTTTGTTCATCTTGATTAAGTTGGAGGTGCGATGTCTAGAATAAAATCTTGGGACGACGTTGTTGCTAAAGTGTCATCTCGTTTATACAAATGGAAGCTTAAAACCCTTTCAATAGGTGATCGACTTACTTTAATTAAATCGGTTCTAACATCCATTCCTTTTATACCAGAGTCTACTTTAACTAATCCTTTTGGGAGGTTAAAGCACTTGAAATCGTTAGAAGAATACTTTTTTAATGGAGTGGACGGGTCAGAAAGAAATGGTGTTAGGTCAACATTGACTAGGATCTCCTTTATGTTTTAATATGACAAATAAACATTTCGCAAAACGTAAAATCACAAACGATAGCTTAAATACGCAAAACCAGATTTCACCATCTGGCGCGCTGGGCACGCGTCAGCGCATGGCCAGCGCGCCACACGCGAAATCCGTTTTGCGGAGTTATCACTTATCGGCTTTCCTCTTACCCGACACATGTGGAAACTTCAATAATCTAGGAACATTGTACCCATGATATTTTGAGCATTTAGGAACACTCCAAATGAAGTTTAGACTTAGAGAGGAGCAAAACGAATCCTCCTGTTTTTCCATAAAACGCCAACTCAAAACTTTTATCAAACGCCTCTAGCCAAGGCCAAAACTTCTTTCTAAACATAGTATGATCATACATTCAACATACCAACAAGTAAAAGTATTCATTTGACCTTAATCTAGATTTACAATTATCTTAATAATATAACGGGCATTACTCTCGTTTTGGTCAAACCAAGTCAAAGGCCACTTTACGTAAATGCATCCTTTCCCGTCATGGGATATGCTTTACTTATGATGCAAAGCACTTATCTTGTTTGCATCAAAATGAATAATGATTAAATCTATTGTTGCTCGGATTTACAATTGATCCTAAGAATGTAACGGGTTTGACTCTTTTATTGGTCGAACTAAGTCAAATGTCACTTTGCGTAAACGCATCCTTTATCGCAATGGGATATGTATTTACTTACATGCAAAGCACTTGTTAAATGGTCAACTCCAATCAATCAATGGTCAAACCTGGTCAACCATATAAAAGACAAAACCCCAAAATACCCAAAACAGCCCTTGAAATATACCAAATTGCAAAAATAATCCCTAAACCCTAACGGTGTTAACTCTTATAAATATAAAGAGTTAACACCCGTTAACTCTTATATAAATCCAAAAAAACACCACCGGCCCAATACTTTTTTATAACCAAAAGCCCAAGTCAAAGCTCCCACTCAGTCAAACTCAAAAACGTACTCAGGGTAAAAGGGCGCGAAAGGTGGTTATTACTATTCACCTTCTTCTTCGATTTACCCTGAGTTAAGACCAAAGGGCAAATCAAAATTGGCCACGTGGAGAGACAATTCAAGGGATTAAGTACAAGCTGGCAGAGTATTACATCACCAAGCGCTCTCATTGGTTAAATCCCACACAAGTGAGGACACGTTGGAATGAAGAAAACACACGGGGAAATGGAAATTTGCACTAAAACGCTTGCAAAAGAAGCACAATGGCTCTGACACACGGAATGCCACGCTGGCAATCCGTGTGCTCACTTAATGATCCAAGGGCCAAGATTAGAGAGCCAATGATTGAGAAGAATGAAGGGGAGGGATTGATTGGAGCGTCTAAGAGACTGAGGGCCTAGAAGCTTCATCTAGGCCTATAAATAAAAGCCTTCATCACTCACATGAAAGAGACATCTAGGAGTAGTTTATAAATTAGCTTATTAAAATTAGCTTTTGTAATTTTCATTTAAAATGTTTTAGCTTAGTGTTTGCTTAAATGTAATTTCCTTTTTAGAATTGTACTCAACTTTTTCATTAATATAATTCGTATTTGCTTTTCTCAAATTCACTTAAAACTTTGTTTAATAAGCTTTTAATGTTACATAAGCTCCTAACAAGCTCATCTTAAGCTCTTTGAGTCTCTAAGCTCAAATTAAGCTCATAATAAGCATTTAATCTACTTAAACTATAAAAATCAGTTAATTACCTTTGCCTATTGGATTTTGAGCTTTTGGATGATGAACTAGCCATGGATGAGTTCATAAGGACTTTACTAGCTTATCATTTGATAAGCTAGAGCTTGTAGACAGCTCATTTGAGCATTGATTTGCCTTTGTTTAGCTAAGGTTTCTGTAAGTTTCTTTTAAATTCAAGTCTCTTAGCTTAATAAGTTGCATTTGCTTATTTTCTGCTTATCTCTTGCTTAATTGTGCTTAAATCTGTCTTATTGTGCCTATTAAGTTTGTTTGATCATTTGTTTTCTAGTTATATAGCTTAGATCTTAGTTTTAATGTTTTTTTGTCTCTAATCTGTCAAAAAAAAATATAAGTATAGTTATTAGATCTTCAATTCTGGCTTAATTGTTTGTTGAAATAGGTTCATTAGATTTGTTATAAGCTATTTGTTATCTGGTATTTAGGATTTAAGCTCTTAATTTCATTTTCATAAGCTAAAATGGTTTTGAGTCTAGTTAAAGGGGTGTTTGGCATAACTGTGTTATTGGGTTTAAAATGGGTGAAAAATAGTTTTGTTCAATTGAGAAAATTTTGATTAGTCAAAAGTTATAGTAAGATTCAGTTTGAATAAGTTTTTATGTCTAATCTCACAATCATAGCTAAATGTACCTATGTTTTTAAACCTGTGAGTTCATAGCTTATTTCATAAGTTTATTTGGTTTAGACTGTTGATTTTGTTGTTTGTACTATTTTTGTGTTTTGATTAAGTGTTAAAATCAAGTAGAATCAATCTCTCTTAGCCTGCACTTTGACTGGTTTGATTTGGTCTTAAATGGTCAATTGCATCAGCAGTTTAGACTACAAACAGCCTTTTTATTCATCAAATTTCAGCAAGTTAAAGTAGATTTTAGATTCTGATTTTCAGCATACAATTAGGTTTAGGTCATAGATTATCTATTTTAAATTAGTTTTCAAATTTTGCTTTTTAGTCCATTTGTTTTTAAGCTCAAAATTGAGCTTGTGTCTTCTCATTTCAAAACTAAAGACAGCATAAGCTGTCTGAACTGTCTGTTTTTAGTCTACTTTTTCAATAAGCTCTAGTTTTCAAAAATAGTTTTAAAAAGCTTTTTCAAGTAGTCTTTAAGCTAGTTTTTTAGAAAAACCAAGTTCCATTTCATGAAAAGTTTATTAGTTGGTTTTAATATAAGCTAAAAGTAAGGTATAAGGACTGTTTGG
This sequence comes from Tanacetum coccineum, assembly GCA_026074375.1. Classification (NCBI taxonomy): domain Eukaryota; kingdom Viridiplantae; phylum Streptophyta; class Magnoliopsida; order Asterales; family Asteraceae; genus Tanacetum; species Tanacetum coccineum. Next base: position 9,164 of record BQNB010110059.1, read on the forward strand.
TTTTAAGTTTTCTATAAATGCTTATTTGTGAATTTCAGCTTATGGATTGTTACTTTGTGCTTATTTTTGTTCATTTTAGTTTGTTAGGTTAGGCTTAGGATCAAAATTAGCTTTAAAACTTTTAGTGATAGCTTAATTTAGTTGTAGCCTTTAAGAAATTTTGAAAAAGCCAAAAATATAAGTAGTAGTAATCTGTTTAAGCTATTTCTGGCTTAATTTGCTTGTTTCTAGTTTGGACTAGCTTATTAGGTTAGGTTTAGTATAAAAGTGCTTTTTGTTCTTGAGTTTTAGCTTATTTCAGTTCTTTTGAGTTCTAAAATTTTGAAAAAACCAAAAAGATTAGTTTTAGTTGTATTTTCCTGTCTTTTAAGCTAATTTACAGCTTATTTAGGGCTTTTCATAAAAAGTTTCTTTTATTAAAAGTGCTTATCTTAGCCTAAGGATCCACTTATAAGCTTAAATATAAGCTCAAAAGTCTGCTTAGGGACTGTTTGGTTTGTAGTTTTCATAACAAAGCTTATTTGGATTTTCAGTTCTTATTTTGTTTTCTATTGCTTATTTCTTTCTAAACCTGCTTATTAGGTTTTTCTTAGGTTAGTAGTAGCTTATTTTGTCCTTGCCTTAGCTTATTTCTACTTGTTAAGTTCTAAAATTCTATAAAAAGCAAAAAAAAAGTAGTTAAGTAGTAACTGTTTAGTTATAAGCTGTTTAATAGCTTATTTAGGGCTTTTCATAAAAAGTTTCTTTTATTAAAAGTGTTTATTTTTAGCTTTTTTAAAACTTTGCTTTTATAAGTTTTCAAAAAAAAAAAAAAAAGGTGAAGGTGGAAATCGGGGGTGAGCAAGACTCGAACCCCCGACCTCGACACCCTCAACCCTTTTATAGCAACACACCACACACCTCTCTACCAACGCGCCCTGGGGTCTTTTTCATTCTAAGATTACAAAATCTATTTCTTATATACAGTTTTCCCATTTAAGCTTTATAAGCTGTTTAAGCTTATTTCGTGGCTTATTCATTAAGCTGTGACCTCAAACTTATTTTTCCTAGGTTCTATTTAGTTCAAGATATTTTCTGTACTTTTTTTAGAATTTTTATAAATAGGTTAGTATTTTTAAACATTTATTTTTGTTAAAAACTTTAAAAAATCATAAAAAATAGAAAAATAATCAAAAAAATATAAATCTTTTTTAAGAAAATTTTCTTTTATCGTAAAGTTTCTAGGAAAATTAGTTTTGCTTTCGTAGGGTTTAATTTGCAAAATTTCATTTTTTAAAGAACGGGATTCGTTCCCGTTTACATTTTTCGTGTTTTAAGCTCATTTCAACTCCGTTTTTGTTCTAGTTTTCTTTAAACTTACTTTTTAGTCAATTAGAATCTATTTAAAAAGAAAATTTTATTTTAGGTTTAAATTTGGAAATTTAGGGTTTTTAATTGCCATTTAGGGTTCCCGTTTTGCATTTTTAGTTAAAGTTTAGTTTCCCGTTATTTGTTTTTGTGCTTAATTGTTATAATTTTCTTATTTTAACTTGTAGAAGTAGATAATCAAATCAATCTTTGTTTCCAATTCAAATAATTGTCCTAACAACAAACGTGGTTTCAATTTCACAAATCGTTGGGGAATAACGACCCTGAAATCATACTTCCCGGTTAATATACGTATTATATTATATATATATTTGTGAAGATTTTCCTTTTTACCTTTGTCCTCAAGGGTAATTTGGTAATTTTCTATCATATTATATTTTATATTTACGTGTGTAAGATTGCTTCAATCATGCTCGAATGAATCGCTAAAATCGGGATTAAAACGAATAAGTTGTTGCATTTACGGGTTTTACGACAATTAAATTTATAACAGTAAATTTATAAAATGTCATGAACAGTAAAAGTACTGTTCATGACGTGGACGTAAGAAACGCGAGAAACGGGTTTAAAACGGGAAAGTTATGCTAGTTTTTTCTAAAACGATAATTATAAACGTTTTCGCTTTATAACCACGATTTATGAATTACAAATAGATGGTGATGAGCTATATAGGATTGTATACGATATTAGTTATCGAAGTACATAGTACTTATACGACCCGTCACACTCCGTCAAGGCGGAAGCACGAGGTGAAACTTCATGGATCATTACAACACAATGGCGTCTACTATAGAGATACTAAAAAGAAAAGAAAACAATCACAGAGGACACTATGTGTCATAACAATACCTAACACAAGATAAAGGAGTCTTGCATTATTAAGTAACTCAATTTTATCATCCATTTTCAAAACCCAACACAATGGTGAATCTAAAGCCTTGCATATACTCACTAATATGGTCGCGTTTTTGTCTCTAAAACCCCAGAAAGTGAAGGGTTTGAACAAATTGGGGATTTTCTGAATGCACAACCTATAAGATATGCATTAACGGTTAATCCCACTATATATATCTCTTGCATTAAACAATTCTGGTCTACTGGCGTGGTAAAAACTATTAATGGGGAAGTTCAGTTACATGCCCTAGTAGATGGCAAGAAGGTTATCATCTCTGAAGCATTGTGTGAGAGTCTTTAACTGAAATAAAGAGGTGTTGATGTCTACCAATTCTACCATCTTTGAACAACTTACACTGATGGGGTATGAGAATATTTCACAAAAGCTTACTTTCTATAAGGCATTCTTCTCTCCATAATAGAAATTTCTAATTCATACTATTCTACAATGCCTAAGTTCAAAGACTACTGCATGGAATAAGTTTAGTAGCACTATGACATCTGCTATTATCTGCTTAGCAACAAATCAGAAGTTCAACTTTTCAAAATACATTTTTGAAAGTATGGTTAGAAACTTGGATAATTTGTCTGGCAAATTTTTAATGTATCCAAGGTTTGTACAAGTGTTTCTGAAACAACAACTTGGTGACTCTGTTCCTACTCCATAAAGATTTATATTGCACCCCTTCTTCTTATAAGAAGTATTTGGAAAAAAAAAAAAAAAAAAAAAAAAAAAAAAAAAAAAAAATATGAGAGTGGTAGGCAAAGTTTTTTCTGTAAGAGTAACACTTTTGTTTCCATTAAATGGCAGGTATAAAACCAATCTGAATTGGTGTGGAAGGTTCAGCAATGCCCACTGATCCCCATCACACACCCACCATTATTTAACCATCAACATCTCAACCTCAAAAGACTTAAAAACCTAGGAAGCCTAAGAGAAAGGACACTCAGGTACCTCAGCCTAGTGGTCCTACAGACATTGTTACAGATAAGGTTGTCCATAAGGAGTTGGGTGACAGTTTGGTGAGGGCTGCCACTACTGCTTATAGCTTAGAAGTAGATCAGGACAATGGTAACATAGCTAAGACCCGATCTAAGGAACACCTAATGAATCTAGTTCCCTAGGAACTACTTTAGGTGGTGGTCCTAGGTGCCAAGAAACCATAGGGTATACAATTGCTCAAACTAGGTTTGAGAATGTATCTAAACTTTCTAATGATTTACTACTCGCAAGAGGTAACACACTTAGAAGTGATGCGGATAGACTTAAACTTAATAAATTGATGGAACTATGTACCAATTTACAAAAGAAGTTCTTGATTTGGAGAATACAAAGACCACTCAAGCTAATGAGATTGCTAGTTTGAAAAGGAAGGTCAAGAAGCTTGAACAAAAAAAGAGGTCAAGAACTCATAGGCTGAAAAGATTAAGAAAGGTTAGTTTTACAGCTAGGGTAGAATCCTCTGGTGATGATGAAAGTTTAGGTGAAGATGCATCCAAATAGTGGAGGAGGATTAATGATATTGATGAAGATGAAGACATTACTCTGGTTAATGTAAAAGATTATGCTAATAATGAGATGTTTGATGTGGGTACTATGACTGGTGATGAGGTATTTATAAAACAAGAAGTTGTTGCTAAAGATGTGAATTTAATTGTTGATGAAGTTACTTTAGCTCAAGCACTTGCAGCTTTGAAAAGTGTAAAATCCAAGGTAAAAGGGGATGTTATAGAAGAGACAAGTGTACGAGTTAGTGCTGCCAGTGCTTCAAACAAAGGTTAGTGCTGCTACAACAACAATTGCTACAATTCTAACTCCAAGGAAAGGAATTGTTATTACTGAGCTGGGTACACCTATAATAATGAGATCTTCATAATGTAGAGGTATGAGTGAGTCTTGATTTGGAACCTAAGGAGGACTCCAAGTAATGATATTAAGATCACTTCATATCGGTAGGTGATCGCGATTTCTTGAAAGACAAAGAATGTTTTCGTTATCGAAAAAGAAGAGACACAAAATACTAATTTTGTTATAGACATATTTCCATTATTTGGAAGACCGAGAGTATCGACAAACGCTAAGGAAGTAAGGATGATATGATTGATTTCTACCCTAAGCTCGATGAATAAAATTCAATCCTCATTATATATGAGATGAGCTTGATTATAAAACACCATGACGTACCTATGAGGATGAAAGGAACTAATATAGGTAAATGTACTTGGTCTCAAGGAGTGTATATTCACACAGGAATGGAAGAAACGACAAACCACTTATGTAGGAACTCGTAAGTCCTTTGTCATGTAAGATTGATCTTAGTTTTTAGCTTTTAGATAAGCATTTTAACATATGTTATTAAAAGGCTTGAATATGAATTTTCGGATATGACCTTTAACATTTGCGATCGCAAGTTAAAATTGCTTGAATATTTCAGATGAAATATTTAGGTTGTCAAACCTACTAAGAGGTGTATTAGATTTGTATCAGACCTTCCCTTGACAAAAGAGTGGATTATTAGGAACAAAGGGAGATGATGACTAGGGAAATGTATGCTTGAAAACTCTGGGAGATTTATAACTATTTTGCGACTATTATGACTTTTTAGATTGTGACACTAGAGACTGTGTGAAATTAAAGAAAAATATTCTAGTGTGAGGAGATATATACTTAAATGTATAAGACACATAGATTTAAGAATGTAAGCGTATTTGAGGATGCATCAACACAATAATCAAAAAGATCAATGTATATGACTATATGACATCTAAGAGTTTATCATGAGATGTATATCTAATACAGTATGCATCAAACTGACATAATTAACACTTAAGTCATGTAAAAAGACTCATAAGAAACATGATTACTTAAAATGAAAAAATTATGTAAAACATGTTAACATTTAACATTTAAGAGCATGTATTATTTAGATAAGCTAAGAAATATTATATCATAATTCCTAGACAAAGGCAAAAACTTTTATAATAAATATGCATTCAATAAATAAGCAAATAATCTTTCAGCATCAAGATAATCATAAAGGCATATAATTATATCTCTTAGGAATAGATTATCATCTTGAAACTTCAAAACATATATGTGAGATGCAATAAATCTAGGTACGCTCAATAAAATTCTAATTACTACTTGTTTAATAAGAAATTCTAATGAAAGATAAATTTCATCAATGTAAACTAACTTTAGGCACATTTAGGAAAAGACATTTAATCAAGTTCGAGAATAAATATGAGACTATTACTAGTGGTGCTCAATTCATGCTAAGTACAAGCATATTTACGGGTTATTCCACGAACTTAACTTTTCTCATGGAAACAATTTAATCGTTAGTTTAAATTTAATTTCTAGTACAATAGGTTCTCTAGTAATCATTCTCATTTTAGAAAAAGAACCGAATTCCTAAATTTACATATCAAAGTGTACCAAACATGAAATTTGCTTAGTTTACTAATACTTGGCCTAATATGACTTAACTAACCATGTTTTAATGATGATAGATTTAGACGATATATTTTACACATAATCCTAATAGAGATGTGTTCATTGCTAGGAAATCGTAAGCAAGATGTTCTAATCTTTTGTTTTAAGATCTATTGGTTGTTTGGTTTCGTTGAAATATTGTTTGATCTAATGGATGTCTTACATTAAGTCATCTTGTATGTGTGGTTGTCATATGTGATTTTAACATGATTGGGTTTTCTAAAGCTTATGTGTGTCAATGGAGAATATGTTATATTGAGAGCGTGTCAACAATGCTCTTTTGCGTATCTTGTGAAAAGAGTCTAGTTAAGTTTACTTACCTTACTAGATCTTGTGAATGTCCTATACTGTATAATTGAAATGAGACATATTGTATCTTTTAACAAATATGTTTTTCTAACAATTATAAAGTTATCATTCTTATAAATTCTATATAAACTAATAAACAAGTATTTAAATGAATAAATTTTATTTGTTTATGCATTGACACATATTGTAGTAGGTTATTTTTTCAATTCTTATAGCTTATATTTTACAAAAAATATAGAGTGTATTATCTTGTAGCATAACCATTCATGCTACGAAGAAAACAAAATTCATAAGATATATATTATCCTTTATCAATCGTTTAACAAGATAAATGCCTGAATTCTTTAAACATAATGTTCTCCAAACATCATGTTGTCCTAGGTGAATAAAAAAGAGTATTATGATTATTTAAGAATTTAACCGAATGTGAATTTGAGCTTTGAGTTATGCTTTTAAGCTGTACAAAGTTTACATATGTTGTTTGTTTGCTCGTGTTTTTTTTCTCAAAAATGACACATTTACCAATTGCATTGAAATGTGATTTGCTTGAATATTTTAGATGAAACATCCAAGTTGTCAATCCTATTTCATTGTGTATTTTATGCATCTATTAAACATATTAGTCTAATATTTGGAACACAACCATTGGATAAGTAGACTCAATATGACATCATTAACACAAGTGCGAGTTATGATCCAATGCATATTCTTTTCGTCTTGAAAAGGATGTCATTATTTTCATATCAATCGAGTGTGATTGAGTATGTAGATTTATAATAATATATTTTGTTATATTTTGATATAATCTTGAAGCTAAACAAATAAGAATCCAATTTCATGTCCATACTCGAAAACTTGTCAATTACATTTGATAATGATACCAATCATAATTTGAATAATGAATCGATATATAATCGAAATCTTTCTTGACTCTCACGAACACTCATTTAAAAGAAAATAAATAAAGATTTTCATAGTGTGTTCCATTAAACCTAAGACTAGTCGTGAGTGCGAGGTTAATTAATAATGACAAGTTAACTTATTACTTCAAGATTGTCATATATTTTGTTTGTGCGAAAATTATTTATTGTTACGTACAATATGCATAGTTTTTTACAATTCATAAGTATTATTATCACACGCAACTCTTGTAAAATACTATATGTTTTTAAAAGGTATATATTATGTGTGCGTATGTTAGATCAATGTAAGCACACGTAACGTTCAAAAATACATTTTATTTTACTTTAAATACTAATGTATTAAAATGATCTATTTTTTCTTGTTTAAACAACCTAAGGTCAAACAAGGTTATTTGATGAAAAGATTTAAACGTGTTGTTGAAATTAAATTAAAGTGTTGGAAATATTTAGGTGACAAGTCTTAACACATGATCTATTAAAGCTATTTGTGCAAGACAATATTTTCCAATATACTTGAAAAACTATTAAACCCTTATTCCTTAGTAGATTACCACACTCGAAAACATTCAAAAGATGTTTATGTAACATTTTTAAATAGAGTGATCTATGCCTGTTTGCAATGCAAAAATAATTTCGCAACTTAGTGCAACAAAACTATCATAAGTCTTATTAGTGCATTATCATGTGTACTAATAACAAATAGCTTACAAGACATATATCATACATATGTTTGTAGATAGCTCAACTACAAAATGAAACAAGTACATAAGAGATTCACTAACTATATTAAGACACACACAAAAAATCATTTAGCATAACATACAAAAATATTTGTCGTCGTTTTGTGTATTAGATACAACAGTGATACTTAGCTCGGTTTTGTTGAAAATGAATTAGTTTCCTCCCCATTTCAATAATTAACGAAGTTTAATATTTATAAAATGTAAATACATCATTTTTCAAAGATACACCAACTAAAAATTCCTGACTCGAAGGAAAAGTTAAAATACAAGTTTTACGTTAACACAAAACTCGACGTTTTAGACATTATGTAGTATTTTGCATTTCTGACCTACTTAAGTTTAGAATTAATACTTTGAAGTATTTTTATATGAAAATGGACTTATTTACCTTTAAAATGGCGGTGGTACGACTTCTATAGAGTTACGGTTGATTTTATATGAATTTTTGAAGTTTACAAAAATTTATCGAAACAGATAGACGGTCCCAGATTGATAAGGGACCGCCAGGCATAAATAAAGGATTTTCCACTTATTTGAGGGACTGTCACTTGACACAGATTCACCATTTTAGTACAAAATCATGTTGTGACTTGGCGAAAAGGCGTAAAACTTAATAAACTTGATACCGAACATATGACACATATTTTAAGCATCATTTTTACTTCAAAGACTTAGAGAAACATTTATAAGTATACTTTTTAACAATAGTAGTCGTTATTTCAAATTGTCCATTTAAAATCGTATTCTTACTTAATTTGTGCTCAAACATATGTTGACACCTACAAACTCTTTTTAAGACCACTTTCCTTTAAGCTAGTATACAAAGTGTATATAATGGCAAAACAAGTACAAATAAATCAGCAAAACACTTTTCATATTTAATCTCCCTTCATGGGTAATTTGATATATAGATACAATTTAAAAACCCATTTGTTTGGAAAATTAGACAAGCATGTCTCTTAATACCAATTGAACACGTAAAGGGGTAAATACGTTTCCATTTAAAAACTAAAATCTTTTGTATTAAATAAAAGATAAAGTGTGACGCAATGTGGAAAATGCCAATAGTGGTTCTACAGCAACTATATATATATATATATATATATATATATATATATATATATATATATATATATAGAGAGAGAGAGAGAGCATGCCACAAACATAAATATTATATAAGCATCAAACAACGACACAAATTAAACTTAATCAAACAACAAACCATACAAGCATAAGCACGATGCAAATACAAGTGTAAAGCGATAAATAGAAATATAAAAGTAAAGCAAAAGGTAAAAGAAGGCGTGCTACAAAACAAAGTTAGTATACAAGTTTAACACCCCCAAAGTTCACGCAGCGGAATATACAACAATTGGGTGTTAAGTCATAGCACAGTTACACAAGGATATGGATATAGAATAAACGACTCAAAGAAGACGGCGTTTTAGAAAAACATTGGCTTCCACTTTAAAGATGTTTCAGAGTAAACACCTACGTCCACAGAATCGTTATCCAAATTCTAAACATAGGTTTTTCCAAATCAGGGTAATTAGTTTTAGAAAATTGAACATAAAGTAAAGTTCTTGATACTTTTAGGCAGACTCCCTCGTATCGGCATCCATCACCCTTGGTTACCTGAGTTTAATTACATGCTTAAAAGTCAACAATAATGTTGTGTGGAAATCCATAAGGTGGTAAGAGTTAAAAGAGGAACACAGTTTTTGTTCATCGTGTGTCTTTGTTGTACGACAAGCCATTATTCAAGGTTTATGCAATAAGCTAATGACACCGAAGCTCCTTGACGTTTACACATATCTAGTATGTTTAATTCACGTTGCCCTTAACTAGGTATTATTGCCTTATACTCTGAAATTTTCTAAATACAATTGTCCGTTGACTGGGTGCCTCGAAAGGATTCGATTCATTCCCGAGACAGGGCTGTCAAACCCAATAGATCTATTTATTTGTATAGCGTTACCCATTATAGGCAATTTAATAGTTCATGATGTAAGGTTTTTGGCACTAGCTACTATGCAATTTTTTTTTCTATTCGGGTCCAGCATACCATATCAAGTTCTTGTGCTCAGTTTATAATACAAGCTGTATCTCCCCTGCGGATGGTTTATAAATTCAGTTTAAAAGTTTGAATAGGCGAGGCTATGAATTCTCCTTGGAGCTGAACGGTAATATCAAGTAATATAGGAGCTGATGTAAGACAAAACCACTCCTAATAGCAGCGACTATATAAATAAAAGGCGCGACGCGATTAGAAAACATTCTAATACTTACGCAGAGGGGGAGAAAGATGAAATAAATGATGACTTTTTTAAAAGTTTACGTATGTCCGATCTAGCATGGCATTGCATTAAAGTTTTTGTTGACAATTTTACCTAAATTCCAAGTGTCCAATCTGTATGAATATGTTATTCTACCATGGTTTTTACTTTATCTCTTGTACCGTTCTAATCACCAACAAATTAGCCGTTTTGGTTTTACGTCTAGTATAACTTTTATTTATATAAATTCTGAAAACTTCCAACTTTGTTCGATCATAATATCAAATTCCGTAATTCATATGAGCATGAGGTTTTCTATCCTCCAGAAATCATTTTGAGTTCTTCTTTTTTCAAGAAAAAGACAGGCCTCACTTCCAGGGGGTCAATGATCCTGTGTGTGAAATTACTTTTTACCCTTCTATGTCCAAGTTCTGTTTATTTGCTGAATATTTCCCACTCTCACGGAAAAATTGACCATTAAATACGATCTTTAAATGCTATAAACGTGAGACCATCGTGGAGATGGTTAGCCTAAATAAGTGTCCTCTTCAGGGTACAACTTTTTATTTCGAATGTTAGTGGCAAAAACTAGGGGTTATTCCCCGTTGTCCGCAAATGAGTGCCAAAAAAATTGACTTCTAGTTTTAGTAAATTGGCGTATCTAGCTCTTCCGGAGGGGATCGGCTCTATCAAATTGACCACATACACCTTAGACACATCTCTACATCCATTGATCTTTTTCCAGGGTGATCCCTTTTTACCTAAAAATATTTTCGTAATCCATCTGTTTTGCTAGACTGATGGTAAAAAATGTTTCATAACCCTATTATATCCCAATCCAAACATCATTTTATTCTCTTTAAAATTTAACACACCAATGCATAATATAATATCTAGAAACACATTAGTAAACATAAATTAACTTATATTTCCAGAATTCCTATACATCCATGTTTATGGTATTATAAATCAAAATGAAACAAGTATTAAAAAGATAAGGGGACCCCCAAATAAAGAAATTTAGGGCTTACTAAAAGAGAGATTGAAACTATGAATCAAACAAGAATACCCTCCTTCTTGTGTGCTGAAATCGATCCCAATATATATCCTTATATTATAACAACCTTTTAAAACCATTCTTCTAAAAGTTTATAACACTCTTCTAACACAATAATCCCATTTCATAAGCTTCAAGAAATCCAAGGTAATTTGTCCTTATAAACACCTTCAAATCTTCAAGAAACTACACCAAACTTTGCAAGAGGCAAAAGGATGGTGTTATAAAGCCTAAAAGGAGTTGAATAAATTTGTGAGATGGTGATGGTGGTGTGTATGAATTTTGGCAGCAATGGGAGCAAAGGAGAAGGTGGAAATGAGATTTGAAAATGGTGAAGTGAAAGGGTTTATTGCATGTATGGGAATTGAAGTAAAATGAGTGGTTTTATGGAAAAAAATGGAGTTTGGTATGGGCATTGAGTGTGGGTTGGGTTTGTAATCCGGTTTTAGGTCCTTGGGGGGCGGGAAAAAGAAAAAATAAAAAATAAAAAAATATAAAAAAAGAATAAATAAAAAAAATATAATTATATTCTTTTTTGATTTTTAGTTTGTAAGAGTTTAAATTAAAGTGTTGTGTAAGTATAGTTAAAAAAAGGTAAGGTTTAAGGGTAGAAACGCGAGTTTTTGCAAGAATTTTTGGAAACGCGAATCATAATCGGAAAAATGTAAATGATGAGATTTATATTTATTGGGGAATATTATGGGAGAGAGAGAGCATGCCACAAACATAAATATTATATAAGCATCAAACAACGACACAAATTAAACTTAATCAAACAACAAACCACATAAGCATAAGCACGATGCAAATACAAGTGCAAAGCGATAAATAGAAATATAAAAGTAAAGCAAAAGGTAAAAGAAGGCGTGCTACAAAACAAAGTTAGTATACAAGTCCACATATATATAATAAAGATGAGAGCTAAAAAAATACTATCGGGGTACAAAATATGCATGTCGTAGATATGAGTACTCTAAAGTATGACACTTAAAAAAAGGTTTAAACCAGACACCTGCAATCATTGTTTTAATATCAACAACCTAAATGATAAAACAAAATGTATGCTTGAGGACCAAGAAGCGACAATGTTTGAGGACCAATTATAAAATTCGACTAACACATGCTAAAGGATCAAGACGTACGCTTAAGGGCTAAGACTCCACTGAGACCCTTTGGTATAATTATCCAACCAATCACACCAACTTTGATAAACGAGAACAAAAGTTGTTTATTGATTGACACACCATTATTATAAGAATGAATTCTTTCAAGATGTCATTTGGATAAGGAATACTAACGTATTTTGAACGATATGTTCCTTATGATATCATTATCTACCAAAGATGATGATTTGAATTCGGATAGACTTTCGTTAAGGGTTGTATTAAGAGATTCCTAGATCCTCAAAGTTTCTTTGTTAAGCATTATGTATGATTTTCATGTTTGGCGTGTTTAAGGAAAAACATTATTGTAAGACTTTAGGTCAAACTAAATGCCGATGACAAGGATCATTTGTTAAGGATACATATCTAAATGTACTCTTATAATACACGTTTTTATGACTATTTAAAGTAGACGAATGTCACTTAATATCTTGGCGAGATATGCCTACATATATACTCTAAAAGAGTTAAAAAAAATAACATGAAGATGAAAATGATATTATCCTAGATGTGAATGAAATGATTCCATAAAGTGAAAAAGCAAGGAAGGATAAGCGAGAATGAAGAGGGAAGGTGTTGACGAAGGTTGACAAAGACGGTTTAGATTAGTAGTATATTGTTTGAGGTGAAAATGACAAGCATGGTATTTTAAATTGATGTGCGTGTGATCTAATCGAGACAAAGGTAGATGATTGTAAATCCATAGATATGTTGGGTGTTTTATTAGTTGTCAATGTTGACGAACAAAGGTAGATAAGTAAAATGAGGTGGTAGTACTTTTATGTTGGTGACATATGGGTTGTTATTTCTTTTATGGTGAAAAACATGAAAGACACAACAATGTAGTGACTCGATAACACTTGAAGCTTGAAAATCTTCTTTATGCTCTTCACTTGCTAGTAAGTGGAAATGATTAGATGGTTATAGAGCAAGTGTAGGATGTTCTTGAGAGATAATATTGTGAGGTTTGAAGGTGCAAGGCTTTAAATCAAAATTAGAGGTTCTTGTGTATAGACAATGAAAAGTAAAGAAAATGGTGACACATAGACAGTTGTTAAACACATGATGTGTTTTTCTTTGGATGAGATATTGGTGAAAACTAATGATGATGAGTTAGAGAGCTTGAATCAATTATGGTTTAGTGCATGAGGTGTACTTGTAAGTTGAAAAGGAAGTGAGTGTTCTTAAGTGTGTTTGGTAAAACATATGTTTGAAGTGTTTTCCCTCCCACTTAATCC
>BQNB010110060.1:624-22630 GCA_026074375.1 Tanacetum coccineum
GGAGCCGTAGTGTTCGCTCTAAAGATTTAGAGGCACTACTTGTATGAGACTAAGTGTACCGTGTTCACCGATCATAAAAGTTTGCAACACATCCTTGATCAAAAGGAATTGAACATGAGACAACGCCAATGGTGTGGAATTGCTTAGTGATTACGATTGTAAGATTCATTATCACCCGAGAAAGACAAACGTGGTGGCAGATGCTTTAAGCCAGAAAGAACGGATTAAGCCACTACGAGTTTAGGCCTTAGTTATGATAATCGGGTTCCCAATTCAGATATTGAATGCTCAAGCCGAGGCAATGAAAGAAGAGAATGTCAAGGAAGAAAATCTTTGTGGCATGAACAAGGCGTTTAAAACGCATCCCGATGGAACACTCAGTATTGAGAAACGAAGTTGGTTACCACGTTTTGGAGGATTAAGGGATTTGATTATGCATGAATCACATAAGTCTAAGTATTCAATTCATCCTTGATCCAATAAGATGCATCAAGATTTGAAGCGGTTGTATTGGTGGCCCAACATAAAGGCAGAAATCACAACCTATGTTAGCAAGTGTTTGACATGCTCGAAGGTCAAAGCTGAATATCAGAAACTGTCATGTTTATTGGTACAATCTGAAATACCCCAATGGAAGTAGGAGAAAATCACCATGGACTTTATTACGAAGCTACCCAAGACATCAAGTGGATACGATACGATACGATTTGGGTAATCGTGGATCGTCTCACAAAATCTGCATGCTTTTTACCAATGAAGGAGACTGATATGATGGAGAGACTAACAAGACTCTATTTAAATGAAGTAGTCTCTAGGCATGGAGTGCCAGTTTCTATCATCTCTGATCATGATAGCAGATATACATTACGTTTCTGGTAGTTGCTCTAGAAGGCTTTGGGTACTCATTTAGATACGAGTACCTCATATCATCCGCAGACCGACGAACAAAGTGAAAGAACCATTCAAACTCTTGAAGATATGTTACGCACTTGCGTGATAGATTTCGGCAATGGTTGGGACAAACATTTACCGCTAGTGGAGTTCTCGTACAACAACTATCATACCAGCAATAAGGCTGCATCATTTGAAGCACTTTATGATCGTAATTGTCGATCACCGGTCTATTGGGCCAAGGTCGGAGATAGCCAGCTCACTGTCCCTGAGATCATACATGAGACAACCAAGAAGATCATTCAGATCAAAAGCATAATCCAAGCCCCCGTGTGATCGACAAAAGAGTTACGCCGATATGAGGCATAAACCTCTAGAGTTTGAGGTTAGAGACAAGGTTATGTTGAAGGTTTCACTTTGGAAGGGGGTTAAAAGTTTTGGCAAGCGGGAAAAGTTGAACCCGAGGTATATTTGTCCCTTCAAGGTGTTAGCCAAAGTTGGACCCGTTTCTTACAGACTAGAACTTCTTCAACAATTAAGCAAGGTTCACAGCATATTTCAGGTGTCAAATCTAAAGAAGTGTCTGTCCGATGAGTCACTCGTTATTCCGTTGGAAAAGATTCAAATTAATGACAAGCTTTATTTCGTCAAAGAGCCAGTGGAAATTATGGACCGAGAGGTCAAGCAGTTGAAGTAAAGCTGCATTCCAATCATCAAGGTTCGATGGAACTCTAGAAGAGGTCTAAAGTTTATGTGGGAACGTAAAGACCAATTCTTTTAACACGGGTATATTGTGACAACTCATATTTTCCAGGTCATTTCACGACAATAGACTTGAAACTGTTTACTTTGAACAATTACGTGTTTTCTTTTTACGTGTAACCGTTAAGTTAAATCGCGTAACCCGAAAAAACAACTTTAAATAAAACCGACATTAAACAAAGATAGGTTTACGTCAAATACGTGTTATATGACTTTTACAAACATAAATTATTCAACATATTTTATCTTGCAAGTTTTACGTAAACGCTTAAGTTTCCCGGTTTAGCTCATGCATGCATGCATTATGCATTACCACCTTAGTATATATATACTTACACATGCATATTAATCCTAAATACCAAAAAATTTATATGTTTTCTTCCATTTCTTCTTTTGGCCGCCCACTAGTTCTCCCAAAAGGGATATTTCAACATTTTGGAACTAAACAAGGTCCTAATTATGGAAGTATACTTCCCAAAGTCTTCATGTAATCAAGTGAGCATCCAAGTAACCACACCTACCTCTTTGTGAGGCCTTGTGACCGAACAAACCACACAAGCACACCAAAGATGGCAAGATTCCTACTATACACCTTCAAACTATCTTTAAGACTTGCCTAAACTAATATTCAAAAGTAGAAGTAAGAGCATCCACAATGGTGGTTTATAAATAGGTCTAAAACTTTTTGAAAATGTCCAAAAATTTTTGCTCCATAGTAAGAAATCATTTCATGCTTAGGTGTCATAAAAAGGTCTAGGATTATGAAGAGGTCCAAAAAAATATTTATCATCATTTTTTATTTTTTTATTTGCTAAATAGTTAATAACATTTAAATGGTGAGTGTGAAATTTCTAAAAATATAAACCTCAAAAAGCTTTATCCATAGTGAGAATAGGTTCATAATATAAAATGTTTTATGAATTAATGACATTAGATGATGTGGCACTTTTATAAACCTTTTAATAGGTTCACCATTGTCGATGCCATAACTAGTCATTTTTCTTATACTTCTGACTTGGCAAAAATAAATTTCTCTCCTCTCTTTGCTTCCTCTAGCTCACGGCAAAACCATAAGGGCACAAGAAAATTAGGTTTTGATAATTACAAGTATTTTACAAAAAGGTTTAAGGGTTTAGGTGTTTAATCAAACAAGTATTTGGGGTTTGATTGTGTGTTATACTTGTTAATCTCATATTCTCATCCTACTAAAGTGCTCATTTCATTCATAATTTTATTTCATACATTTTGTTTACATCATTACATACATGAAATTATATCACCACTAGTGTTGTGTTAAATGATTTTTTAAAGAAAACTAGCAAAAACTTTTGAATACATTCTTATGAAAACTCTATAAAATGGGTAATAAAAATAGGGATCTACACATATTCTACTTGATATAGTCATTTTACAAGTAACTTGTTAATATTGTAGTTTTGTTGTTAAAATGGATGCTTATAAATGTAAACTAGTTAAGTTGTATTATTATGTTCATGTTCTTGATTATATTGTTATCCTTGATAAATTGATGATAGATATTAGGTTAGTATGAAGTTGTTGTTGTGATGGTAAATGATGAAAATTGATAGAAGAGATTAGGTTAGTATGGAGTTGCAATTTGTGGGTGAAAAATAGTGGTAGAATAAAAATTAAATACTTGCTGTCTAGATTTTATCTTGGTGTTTTCGGATACTTATTTTTTTTGGATTGTCAAGACTTTAAAAAGTAGATAGTAGACTCAAATACCTTCGCGTGGATATAAAATTCGTTAAAATCGGACTTAAAATGAGTGATATATGACTATTTAAAGTTCGGGTAAAAACTAGTAAATTTTCTGGCAAAAACTATTTTTACAAACATTCTGTCCAGATCTGTTCAATTACGTTTTTGACCCCTTTCGGGTCCGAGTCGGGAAAAACTTATAGACGATATTTTGTAGTGCTTGATTTACGCAAAAATGTAGTACTCGCTCGTACCGTGAATCTTTATAACGAAGAAGTTACGATATTTTAAAAAATGGATCAAAATCTATATTTATATAAATAGTGAGCTGTTATAGAATTATTAAAATTGTATTTTTTGGGATCCGAATGAGTTTATAAAAATTTGTAGTAATAGCTAAATACGTTTCACTCGGAAGTTTATAAAAATATAAATAAGCAAAGCGGTTAGGATTTATTTTAGTTACTTGAAAAAAAATTGTAAAGTATATAATTATGAAATAAATAGTGACGAAAACTTGTAACGTAAAAAGTCATCTTGACAGTATAAAACTAAAACGCAAACGATTAGAATGGTGGTGATATAAAGTTTATAAAATCGCATATGCATCATTTCACAATTATTTGCTTGCACCTAAGGCGCACTATTATTCAACTAGGTTGCGCTCAGAAGACGTTGTTCGTCCTACTCTTGATTGATTTATTCCCGAACAATTACTTTCACTTGAGGTGAGTTTATAGCCCCGCTTTAACTTATTTACAATTGTTTTATAAATCTCGGGATGAGATACAATGCTTGTTTTTACATTTTGACACAAGTACAATTTTTTATTATGATTATGGATATGCCGTAATACTCGATAAGCCCACAAAGCCCATTATCATAGCAATCGTTAATTACTTTTGTGTAAGCTCGAGAGTGGTTATAAATAAATTTTATTTTGGATTACATCCCCAGTTTGGGTAAGTATGCGCTTACTTGTTTGGAGGTTACCGAACTAACAGAACGTATACCATGCGAGAACTAAGTCTTAGGGTTAACTACTTACACGGCAACTTTATACATATATAATGTTTTAGCTTCGGTGTCATAAGCTTAGTGCAATCAAATTACAACTTTATTTGGCATTGTATGTGTTAAATGTCATAAACTTGAAACCTTACGGTCTATACAAATTGCTTACATAAACCTATGAACTCACCAACTTTATGTTGACATTTTTAAGCATGTAATTCTCAGGTGCTTAATTTGGTACGGCGTACTCGAAGTGCATTGGATCATATCATCAAGGCATATTTTTCCATGGATTTTCTGCTGCACAAACTATCCTCATTGTGTTAAAACTATTAAATTCCTCTATATATATATATACATATATATATATATATATATATATATATATATATATATATATATATATATATATATATATATATATATATATAGGAGGGTTATTGTGGTGTAGTAGCTTAAAGTTGTTAAAATGAGAAGTGATTTTAACCATTGAAATGACTAATTAACATGTGATTTAATTAATAGTAGATACATGACATTAAATCTTATACATAAAAATTAATGTACGACCACTAAAAAACTTGATACGTAACCATTTATAGCCGATACATATGATACATAGTTTTGCTTCACAAAAGACAATTAATAGAAATAAACATTTTATTTGCAAGTTCAGGGTTACACTCTTTCAAGTTACATCTGAGTTAACAAATAATTATTAAACTATGATAAACAACTAATACACAAGAAAATGGTAATATTAAAAATCGCGAACCAACTGCTGGTACACGAACCAAAACCTCTAACACAACTCGTACATGAACCAACAACTCGTACACGGACCACAATTAATTAATTAATGTGACATTTGTCCAATTTCTATTACTTCTCACTTTAACAACTTTAAGCACCTAAACCATTTTAACTAAATTATTTATAGAGGAGGGTTATTGTAGTGTAGTAGCTTAAAGCTGTTAAAATGAGAAGTGATCTTAACCATTGAATCTATTAATTAATATGTGATTTAATTAATAGTAGATACATGAAATTAAATCTTATACATAAAAATTGATGTACAACCACAAAAAAACTTGATACGCCATCATTTATAGCTGATACATATGATACATAATTTTGCTTCACAAAAGCTATTAATAGAAATATACATTTTATTCGCAAATTGAATAATACACTCTTACAAGTTACATCTGAGTTAACAAATAAATGCTAAACTATGATAAACAACTGATACACAAGAAACTTGTATTACTAAAAATCGCGAACGAATTGCTCGTACATGAACCAAAACCTCCAATAACTCGTACACGAACCAACAAATCGTACACGGACCAACAACTAATTAAATAATTTGATATTTGTCTAATTTTTATTGCTTCTCACTTTAACAACTTTAAGCACCTACACCATTTTAACTAGATTCATGTGTCATATATATAATTAATAGTTTGTAAGTTCGCGTTCTCCTTGTAGCGAGCTTCGCAGTGAACTTTTATGTGTCCAAAATGGAGTTGATGTGAATGAGATATCGCGTCTCAAAGTTAGGCATTCAGTACCATGCTTAAAAATAAATTATATTTATTTTCTATTCCACATTGGTGGGATGAGTAAACATGTGATGACTCTATTGTGTATAAATAGAGGTCCTAATTCCATAACTTAGACACACATCAAATCAATAAGTATTATTGATTTCCAACATATGGAGTATGCATCTGAAAATGTGAAATTCCAGGCAGTTTTGTTTAGTCCGACAGTACAACTTACTGTTTCGGCTGTTGTACCCTGGGAAACAGACGGCGAATCTGTTTTAAGGGAAGCGTGTCAAACACGTGCCTCAGCTCTTTAGTGCTAAGCGTGTCTAACGCGTGCCTCGACTCTTAAGTGTTACCTTTAGTAAGTCTCTTTGTTATTTTATTGTTTATTTAATTATCGTTTATAACTATGTATGTTTTATTTTCTATTATTTATTTTCTGTTAATTATTTATTAATTGTAATCTGATTTTATTTTAATAAAATTGTATATGTTTCCCTACAATCTTAAAACAGATTTTGTGTAACATAATTAAAACACTTTTGTTAAAATCAAATTAATTTAATTAACAGATTTGGATTACAAATCTATAAACGATTTTTAAAACAGTTTAATGAATCAGTTATGTTGAAACCATGATGAGTTTCTTTGTAAACTGATCTTTTACTTTGTTATTACTTATGTTATAGTGAAAACCTTCATGTGAAAGATAGGCAAGTAACAAATGAACATATTTCTTGTTAGAGTTGATTTACATTACATGATGCATGTTTATTTACTAGGGTGAGATCACGTGTTTAGCAATGTTAATGTATTGTTTGACAAATCTACACGCAAGATATGTATTTGCGTGACAATATAAAACGGAATTGTATTTATCTAACAAAAAAAAATATTGTCAGTAAGTTAATTGCATCACAATAAGTTAGTTTGTTTGTTTTGATGTTGCGCTTCTATATGTACGATTAATTTATTGAAACCAAGATTGAGTTTTTTTGAATTAGATTTGGTACAAGTTTATATAAACCAAGTCGAGTTTATTAGATACCAAATTATTTTAACAGTTCTTAACTGTTTTTGTGTTTAAATATTGACAAGTTTACAAATGGTAACATGAGTGTGACCAATCTTGTAAATGTAATTGGTGCGCTAATTACTAACATGGTTGCAAATCATGACGAATTTAAATTCATTGAAACCAAGTGGAGTTTCTTTGAAACATATCTTATAAAATGCAAGTTGTTATTTTATTAGATAACAGTAACATGTTCTATGAAATCAAGGAGAGTTTCTTTGAAACAAGATATTAATAATTAAGTTATTATTAAATATCGGATAATATACATCACGTTTACTAAATTAGTGAAAGTGTTTGTTTGACTTGTCTAGTTTATTTCAAACCGGGCCGAGTTTAATTATTAACTAGATATAACTCTTGAAATATTTGGAGTTTAAAAGTACATCTATAGAAACCTTGTGGAGTTTCTTTAGAAGAGTAGATCTATTGAAACCTTGTTGAGTTTCATTATAGAAATAGATCAAGTGGAACATATCTATTAATATCTTCTTAATGAAAATTGACAACATCATGTTACATATGTGTTTTTGTTAAAACATTATGTAATAGGTGATATTGTTTAATTGTTTAGTCGAAAGACTTTTCTTAAAGTGGTTTTGGTATAACGGATCTTACAAAACATTAATGTTTTAAATAAAGTCGATTAAAATCGGTTTTGTTAAAAAACACTATGTGATTAAGCACGTTGTTAATAGTACCAAAACTAGTTTCAAACTAATCATGAGACCTCATATTAACATTTGGAATGCCACGAGTGACATCAAAGGATCTGCTCTCGAACTTGTTAAAAGGGAGACTGATACTCGAGTTACGTGTACGGTAGATGCTTTGAAGCATTCAGAAACTTTTTATGCCATGACTATGCGTTATATGGTCTGAATGACATGAAAACTAAGGCCACGAGAGAATCAGACCTTAGATAATGGTGGATTAGCACTTCAGTATCATGTCATGTATATGGTGATGAGAGTTTGATTAACTCTTTCAATGTAGTTGAGAATGGAGAGAACGATTTTAGGCAACTCTCAATATCAAGGGAAAAGAGGAGATGTGATTCACATCTAGAAAAGAGTCTAAGTTAACCAACGCGTTCTACGTGCCGGAGATTCCGTAGGAATCTTGTGTCCGAATGGTTACTTAATGAATTTTGGCTTTCATCTTGTGTTTGAATCAAATAAAAAATTGAGTTAACGAATAACATAATTTGAGTCCGTACGGATTACGCCTTTAAAAATGTTTAAGCTGAATGTATTTTCTAATGGTCATTTTAGCAAAATGATTATGAATTCAGCTTATTTGATTCTTTAAATGTATGTCATGGCTGACTCGGGACATGTTTTAATATGTTGTCTAATTAAACTAAATTGGATACCCACTTTTGGTATTAACACGGACTATAAAATTAAAACTTGTGTTGTAGCCAAATTGACAAGATTGTCTTTTCTCTCGGTTGAACGGAAAATACCCGAACCCTTGATATGATTCACAAGGTTTTATATGATTTGAAATGTAGAGAATAGCGAGTACTTCATCATATTTGTTGATGGTGGTACAAAATATTGCTATTTATACTTACTGGAGAGTAAGGATATAGACAAGATTGTTCTATATAAATAAGTTGAGAATCAACTTATTATCGAAAACTAGGTGGTTCGAAGTCATATCGGAGGTTAATATGTGTTTCCATTTCTAAATTTATGTGCTAAACTTAGAATAAGACATATATCTATTGCTCTTGATACTCCAACAAGAGAATTGTAGTAAGATAAGAACCGAGCCATAAAAGATATGGGTCTAATGGTCATGTTCCTTAAGTCCCTGGTTTTAACCCTGCATGCTAGGGGAAAGCGATTATATCAGCTACTTATCTTTTAGATAAGATCCATTGTAAAGAAAATAAGATAGTTCTTATGAACTATGGATGAGAAGAAGACTATCTTATAAGTATTTACAAATGTGGGGGGATATCTAGCTAAGCTGTCTACATTGAACCCCAAGGTTCAAAGGATTTGACCTAAAAATGTGAATTGCATGTTCTTAGTATATGCTCATAACAGTAATGCTTATGGTTTCTTTGTGTTTGTTGATATACACAAGTATATTTCTATGTTAACGAAGGAAATTGGAAGATCATCTGGAATAGATGACGAAGTTGTCCAAGATCAGAGACAACGGGATGATAATGATCTCCAAGATGAGAGACAAGATCAACCCAAGGAAGAAGAGGTTGAACCTAAAAGTTGCAAAAGGGCAAGAACCGAGAAATCGTTTGGACCCGATTTTGTTTCTTTATGGTAGAAAATGAACCTACTTCTTATTGAGAAGCGGTAACTTCCTCGGAATGGCTCAATAGAATGAAGCCATCAAAAGTGAAATAGATTCTATTTTACAAAAACATACTTGGGAGCTCGTGGGTTTACTTTCGGGTTGTAAACCACTAGGCTATAAATGGATCTTCAAGAAGAAGATGAAAGCCGATGGCACCATTGACAAGTACAAAGCAAGATTGGTAATCAAAGGATTTAGACAATGTGAAGGTCTAGATTACTTTGATACTTATTCGCCTGTTACACGAATAACCTCGATTAAAATGGTACTTGTTATTGCCGCATTAAGGAATTTGGAAGTTCACCAAATGGATGTGAAAAAGGCATTTCTAAACGGAGATTTAGAAGAAGAAATATATATGAACCAACCAGAGGGTTTCATAGCTCCTAGACTAGAGAGCAAAGTTTGTAGGCTTGTTAAGCCATTATATGACTTAAGGAAAGTTCCCAAACAAGGACATCAAATTTCACCATATCATGTAAGAATGTGGATTCGAAATTAATGGAGGTATGTGTGTACTCCTGTGTTTATACATAGATGGTATAATTATCACTAGAAGTGATAAGAAGATAAACAAATCCACTAATGACATGTTGTAGTCAAGATTTGACATGAACTTCATTAGTTGTTGGATATGGTTCTTGGATGTGAACCAATATGGATTTGTTTTGAGGTCAAAAACATTATAAGGACAATATTCTTGAGAGGTTCAATATGGGGGATTCCGGCCTAGCTAGAATTCAATGACATCTTTTAATTTAAAGGTGTTGCCCATTTTGAATACTTAAAGAATATTGGGCATCTTATATGTTTAATGACGTGCGTCTGACCTGATTTAGACCTTATAGTCAGATATACCAGTAATTCAAGTGGGGACCATTTGAATAAGTATTACATGAGTACTGTGATTGCATTATGGAAGATATCCAGCTGCTATTGAATGATAGTGTAATGCAAATCCAGATTCTTATATATATATATATATATATATATAAGAATCTAAAATCCACTAGAGTAATGGCTATTTTTATAAAGTGTGATAGTCAATAGAATTTTGACAGAGCTCAAACAGACATTTATAGCTAAATCTATGATGAAATCTGAATCTATCATTTAAGATAAATTTATAGAATATGCAGGATACTTAATGTTTAATATAATTCGTAAAGGACATACCAAGATGGCGTAAACCAGTAACGGCCATGTTTATAAAGTGTGATAGGTAATTGAATTTTAATAGAGCTCATATCACAATGTAAAACGGGAAGTCGAGACATATTCATCATAGACGGTGATTGGTGCGACAACTACTCTCAAATAGAGTTATCACGATTGACTACGTAAAGTCAATGGATAACATCGCGGATCCGCTTACGAAAGGCTTAAGCAGAGAGTTACGAAAGGCTTAACCCAGTTGACTAGAGATCCCAAGATCTAGGTTCAATAGGACAACCTAATCATAGAAATGTGGGGAAAGTCATGTCAATATGGGGGTGTTACGTAAAGTGTAACATCCTAGTCCATTCCTATAACAAATATGACTTGTTGAGAGGTTAAACATATGGCTTGTGTGATTCAGGTGGAAATCACAAAGCATGATGATTCAAGATGAAATCGCAAAACATATGTTTTTAATGATTCAGTACGAAATCACCTATGTGGGGGAGAAGTACAGGGTTACTTCGAAGGGAATTATGAGGGGCGTAATTCCTAAGAGCCCTTACAGAACTAGGCTAGTGATCATGACCACAACGGGCATGACTATAAGGACTAGACAAATGACCAGGGAAGTCTTGTTGAGTGGTAATGTTTTCTACATAACAGAGGCTAATAACAGAGGCTGAGTTTAAGGACATCGCATCTACTCAGATCTAGGATACTAAGTGCATCTCACAAGGGAAAGTTTAAAGGGTCATACCTACCTATCCTATGCAAGATTCAACTGCTGGAATTTAATCAAAACTTTTGTGTATTCAACCGATCTCTATTCATGTGGTGGATTATTGGAAAATATATATATATATATATATATATATATATATATATATATATATATATATATATATATATATATATATATATATAATTTGTAAGTTCGCGTTCTCCTTGTAGCGAGCTTCGCAGTGAACTTTTATGTGTCCAAAATGGAGTTGATGTGAATGAGATATCGCGTCTCAAAGTTAGGCATTCAGTACCATGCTTAAAAATGAATTATGTTTATTTTTTATCCCACATCGGTGGGATGAGTAAACATGTGATAACTATATTGTGTATAAATAGAGGTCCTAATTCTATAACTTAGACACACATCAAATCAATAAGTATTATTGATTTCCAACATATGAAGTATGCATCTGAAAAGGTGAAATTCCATGCAGTTTTGTTTAGTCCGACAGTACAACTTACTGTTTCGGCTGTTGTACCCTGGGAAACAGACGGCGAATCTGTTTTAAGGGCAACGTGTCAAACACGTGCCTCAACTCTTTAGTGCTAAGCGTGTCTAACGCGTGCCTCGACTCTTAAGTGTCTTGTTATTTTATTGTTTATTTAATTATCGTTTATAATTATGTCTGTTTTATTTTCTGTTATTTATTTATTAATTGTAATCTGATTTTATTTTAATAAAAGTGTACATGTTTCTCTACATAATGATAACTTGCATACTGTGTAAGCGTGTAACAAAAGCCATAACACAATCAAAGTGAATGGTGGAATTAGAGGTGGCAAATCTTGCCCATATGGTAATTCATGGGCTCTTTTGGGCACTTTTTTAAAAATTAGGGGGCACTTTTTGCCCACCAATTATTATTGATGGGCTCTTATGGGCATGTGTAAAAAATCAGATGGGCACTTTTTGCCCATCTAATGGGCGCTTATGGGCACTTTTTGCCCATCAAATGGGCGCTTATGGGCATATATAAACACTAAATGGGCAACCAGGCGGATCTTCTTTATTTAATTGTTTCTTTTTTGCCCGTCACTTTTTCCAGCTTTCAAGCGTGTATTATTATCATTAACTTTTTACGTTTTCGTCATTTTTTGCGTGTTTGTGTTTTTTTACGATTTCGCCTCGTTTTTTACATTTTCGCTTGTTTTTTACGCTTTCATCTATTTCTTACGTTTTAGTCTGTATTTTTACGTTTTAATCCGTTTTTTAACGATTTCGTCTGGGTTTTTACGTTTTCGGCCGTTTTTATACGTTTTCGCCCGTTGTTTTACGTTTTCGCCCGCTTTTTTACGATTTCGTCCGTTTTTTTACGGTTTTGACTGTTTTTTACGATTTCGCTAGTTTTTTTACGTTTTCGCCTGTTTTTTTACGATTTCGTCTGTTTTTTTACGATTTCGTCAGTTTTTTTACGTTTTCGTCAGTTTTTATCCATTTTCGTCAGTTTTTTTACGATTTCTTTTGATTTTTACGTTTTTGTCTGTTTTTTTTTACGATTTCGTTTGTTTTTTTTACGATTTCATCAGTTTTTTACGTTTTCGTATGTTTTTTTACGATTTCGTCAGTTTTTTTACGTTTTTGTCCGTTTTTTACGATTTCGCCCCTTTTTTTACGTTTTCGCACTTTTTTTACGATTTCGTCTGTTTTTTTACGATTTCGTATGTTTTTTTACGATTTCGCCAGTTTTTTACGTTTTCTCCCGTTTTTTTACGATTTCGTCTTGTTTTTTACGATTTCCTCAGTTTTTTTATGTTTTCGTCAGTTTTTTTACGATTTCTTCTGATTTTTACCTTTTTGTCTGTTTTTTTACGATTTCGTCTGTTTTTTTACATTTTCGTCAGTTTTTTTACGATTTCGTCAGTTTTTTTACGATTTTGGCCGTTTTTTTTCGATTTCGTCTGTTTTTTTACTATTTCGTCTGTTTTTTTACGATTTTGTCTGTTTTTTTACGATTTCGCCAGTTTTTTTTTATTTCGTCTGTTTTTTTACGATTTCGTCAGTTTTTTTACGATTTCGACTTTCTTTTACGATTTCGCCCGTTGTTTTACGTTTTCGTCAGTTTTTTTACGTTTTCGTCTGTTTTTTACGATTTCGTTAGTTATTTTTACGTTTTCGCCCGTTTTTTACGATTTTGACTTTTTTTTTACGTTACAAAAAAACGGCCGAAATCGTAAAAAAACAGACGAAATCGTAAAAAACGAACGAAATCGTAACAAAACTGACTAAACCGTAAAAAACGGGCGAAATCTTAAAAAACTGACGAAAACGTAAAAAGCGAGCGAAAATGTAAAAAAACGGACGAAAACGTAAAAAACGAAAGAAAACGTAAAAAAACTGACAAAGTCGTAAAAATACTGACGAAATCGTAAGAAAACAGACGAAAACGTAAAAAAAGAGACGAAGTCGTAAAAAAGTGATGGAATCGTAAAAAATGGGCGAAATCGTAAAAAAACCGACGAAATCGTAAAAAACGGGCGAAATCGTAAAAAACGAACGAAAACGTAAAAAAACAGACGAAAACGTAGAAAAACAGACGAAATCGTAAAAAAACAGACGAAAACGTAAAAAACGAAAGAAATCGTAAAAAAACTGACGAAAACGTAAAAAAACTGACGAAAACTTTAAAAAAAGACTAAAACGTAAAAAAACAGACGAAATCGTAAAAAAAACAGACGAAATCGTAAAAAACAGACGAAATCGTAAAAAAACGGGCGAAAACGTAAAAAACTAAAGAAATAGTAAAAAAACTGACGAAAACGTAAAAAAACTGACGAAAACTTAAAAAAAAAGACTAAAACGTAAAAAAAACAGACGAAAGACGAAATCGTTTATAAAAAACAGAGAAATCGTACAAAAAAAGTGAGGGAGTAATAATGCAAAAAAAGTAAAATAAAAACTAAAAAGATTACGTGAGTAAGAAAATAATGGAGAAGAAACAATATCAAATTGAAAACTTAGTCAAATTTGTAAAATTGGCTACCAATGAAGTGGTGAATTTATTAGCTCCCATCCCATGTATTTAGATGACAACACATTGTCATATAACAAAGGCTAGTAATGGATGTAAGATATTGTAGAAGCCTAAAAAATAAAAAAGATTAGGATACAAGTAACTTTAGAACCCAACCTTATTAATTACTTAGGTAAAAACCGGCTATCAAGAGGGAAACGTGCCACAAGAAACTATGCATTTACCCTTTGGACAACAACTATTGTCATCCAACAAATTTATTAGGCAGTGATAGGAAATGTCACAAGGGAAGAGTACACGCAAATCTTTATGTCACTAGATTGAATTTCTGTACTTTCGAATTTATTGATATCTACTTAAAGCATTTAAAATTATATGAAGACTCTGTTGGGTTGTTGAAGCAAGGCTCCCAATTTATAGTGTCCATTAAAGATACTCAGTGGGTGTAGTTGTGCATAATGATGACTTGCATACTGTGTAAGTGTGTAACAAAAGCCATAACACAATCAAAGTGAATTAGGGGTGTTGATCACTTGCTAAGATACTTTACTTGGAAAAAAAAAAGGTTCAAAGATCAAACCATTTTATATAGATTAAAAACTATCTTGTGGATGCCCATATGAAGACCATGATTTAAGCCCAAATACTATTCTTAATCTTTGTAATTATCTTTAGTATACCCATTTTGTTACTAATGAAAAACAATAATCTAACATGTTAGTTTAAAATCTAACATGTTTATGACTTTCGAGTGAGAACACGAAACGTGTTGTCTCAGTTTTCAATGACTGGCAATTACATATGCTTTGGAAATTTACTTCACGTTTACTCGAAGGTGACACTAGAAAATCTGTTGGTTTTAGCTTATTGGTTATTCCTCACTCCGTCGTCATAAATAAAATGTCCTCAAACACGAGTGGGTTGTTTTACAAGATACAATAAGTTGCAAACAACAAAATCACCAAAATGATCCAACTTTACAAATGGGTTGTTTTTTTTTTTTCACCACAAAAAACTGTGTAATTGCTTTTTACAAGATAAGTTGCAAACATAGGTTAGTTCCATTTGTCTTTCAAATACGGGTCTTTTACGAAAGAAGTACAACAAACACTAAGCAATACAAGACTCAATTCTCAAAGTTTCGTTATTGTAAACTTGGAGTCTCATCAACGCCTTATGTTGGTAATTTATGATAGTTCCCAGTGGCTATTGCATTCAAAATTTTAGTACACATCTGCATGTTCTCATAGTTAAAATACTTGCAAAAGCACTTTGTTACTTAATTCTAGCCTATGTTTATGAAATGAGGAAGACCATGTTTTTTTTTTAGTACTAATAAAAAAGTATCTTAAATATAAAGTTTCAGTTTAGCTTATACATAGCCTGGTGTCTTTTTTTTTATTTAATCTTTATTTCATTTTGTTTATGCCGGTTTTTTAAATTTTATGACAGGAGTTTAATTGCTTAGTACTTATGGACAAAAACCGTGCATGAGTACGTGTTTTGGTCACAGTTTAACCATATGCTATCAAAAAAGTAAACTAAAAATCGATAGGGGTAAATTATATAGAAGACGACCAACAACAATTGTATTAACTAAGTATCTCACAATATATAATTGAACTTCTAACAATTCAATTAGGAAGTTTTTCACACATTCAACATACCCTCTCTTAGATATGTAACTACTTAAACAAGACTTTTAATCAAACTTTCTTTTTCTTTCTCCACTTAGTGACATTCGGGACACTGCTTGTTTGCTCAAGGATAAGCCCTCTCACGAGAAGATGAGTGATTAATGTCGGGGTTTCAAGCAGCACGCTACTCGACGTGGGGCATGTCAAATGAGTTCTCAGGTAATCTTCTATGAACTCCTTTTCATACGTCCGAAAATCAGAAGAAGAAAAAGAATTATAATATAGGTTTCTTTACCCATACATACTAGCCTTACATCCTTTTAACACTTAAACTAAGAAATCATTAAGTTTCTTTACCCGAACACTCAAAAGCCGCTTATTAGCAAAATAATTATCTCCTCGGTTGTGGTGTTACCAAGTCCTTCATGAACCTTTTAGAGAGGATGTAGAGAAGTCCTCGGAAAGGCATATAGGACCTTTGGGCATCCTCTTGAACTCAGAGATGAACAACATAACTATTTTGAGAGTGGCATAATAGTTGCCGTCCTTGTCGAACACATACATTGCTCTCAAAAAGTTCTCAAAATTCTCGAGCTTGACTCCTCGCTTCCCCACAACCCTCTCCTCCTGTTGAGAAGTTTGCAATCATCAGGCAAATTTTTAAAAAGAAAAAAGAGACGCACATATTATATATAGATAAGTTTATTTCCCTTTAAAAGGTTAAAAAAACAGCTTTATATCCTTTAAATACTAAAAGTAGCAGTAAACAAGTACAAAGGCAATTATTTCTAAACCAGTAAACAAGATATAAAATATAAACAGGATGATCCCCATTTTATAAACCGAACTAGTAGCTAACTAACCTTCTCATGAAATGATTATGAATGTAGTCTAGCCCACCAAGAGTGCCTTTGTCAAGACGAAAAAGGCGGCATTCTGAGATGGCAACTCATCGTCGTCATCATCCATTGCAAGGTGTAGAAATATGGTTTTTAGAGTAGTCGAATGTTGGCTTGAATGAGTGATCTCAACTACACTTTGATATGAGTATATAGAATCACAAAGCTTGTCCTGAAGTGTCCTGTGTGAATAACTGAATATAGGCTTTGTTGTCACCAAAGTTATTCAATGACCATAGACTAATGTGTTTTGCTAAAAGCAAGTTTTACAAAAGTAAAGTAATGGTTTGAATACTTTGGAATGCTTTAAAGATGGAGTAGACTCGAGTTGATATGTTTACGGTAGGATTGCTTTACAAGTTGGAATGGCTTGAGTTAATGAGATTTTTTCCAGCCTATAAATAAGGCAAGTAGGGGGTGTTAAAAAGGTTCCGATTAAGTCTATTTTGATCAACCCGAATAACCTGAATACTAAATATGATCGGGTATTATGTTAATTTTTTTGGCTAATTCGGGTTGGGATCGACCCGATTGACCCGGATAAAGGTTTTTTTTACGTAATTTTTATGAATATATATGTAAACTTACTGAACTAGGCAACTTTTAAACATTTTACTCATATTCGGGTTGACCCAAACCCAAATAAACCCGATTGGACATGACCCATATAGACCCGAACCTGACTAATCTGAAATCTAATAGGGTCGGTTTTGGGTATGTTTTTTTAGTCTCAACCCGAATTTAACCCGATCCTAATTGACACGAACCCTACTAACACCCGTAGAGGCAAGATTGGGACGTTTTATTCACATAATTAACAAACAACAAGAATTATTGTTGCAAACAAGTCAATTTTTTATCAAGCAACTCGAACTTGAGTTTTACTCGATCGAATCGAGCTTGAACCCGAGCTCGAGCCAAATAAATCAGTTCGAAACACATAACGAGTCGAGTTCGAGCTTTCAATAGCTAGAGCTCGAGCTCTTATCGAGTTTTTTGAGCCTTCATATTTACATATATATTTTTATTATACATATTTATAAACAAACCTAATACTAATATGAATATTGGTATAATAATTAAATATTTATCGTAGAAGGATTTTTTTTATCTAAATGCGCGTATTTTCTTGACTTTATTGATAAATTGTGCTATCGAATACAATGTTTATGTATAAATTTCAGCTTTTCGAGTCATACTCGGGCCTTATTCAGATATTAGTTGAGCCAAGCTACAGCATAGATGATTAAAGCTTGTCGAGTTATCGAGCCGAACTCGAGTCTACCTTATGATTTTCGAGCCGAGCTCAAGCCCTGTCAAGCTCGGGCTCGGCTTGACTCGATTACATCCCTAACAACAACAACAAACCAAAAAACAACTACAAAGAATCTGCAGTTAGTTTGAAATGGAAATGTCTAAACAGTTATAAGTTTCTTGGTATATTACCAAGTGTAATGGTACCCTTTTGTCTCCAACTTATGTAATGGTTCGGTATTCTCCAAAGTTTATTAAATAAGCATTTGAGTTGTATTTTGTTTCTTTAATAAGTGTCCTCAATAGGAGGAAGAATCACAGGCATGAAGAATCACATGTGTTTTATAAACCTATTTGATTTTGGACTCTTTTTTACTTTGTTTCCAAGTCCAAACAACTGGTGATAATATGTTTCATGTTTGTGTCAAAACAAGCAGGATTACCCCGTGCGTTGCTGCGGGGCGTTATTTTTTCGCGCGTTGTTGTGGGGCATTAATTTTTTTTTATTTTTTTTTGTGCGGGTTTATTTTTTCGGTCTCATGTTTAGTAGTTTGTTTTTTTTCTTATTTGGGCTTGTGTGTTGAGCCTCATGTTTAATGGGTTTTTTTTTTGGCTAAATGGGTTTTTTTTTTAATATAATTTTGTGGGATTACGTGTGCGTTAAATGTCAATCGCGCGTTACTGTAGGTCATTTTTTTATTGTATTTTGTGCGGGTTTATTTTTTTGGTCTCATGTTTAATAGTGCGGGTTTATTTTTTCGGTATCATGTTTAATAGTTTGTTTTTTTTCCATATTATGATTTTGTGTCCCGCGTGTTGTTGCGGGGCGTTAATTTTTTTTTCTTTTCAAATTTATCTTTCCGGTCTCAGGTTTAATAGTTTGTTGTTTTATTATATGGGCTTATATGTTGGGTCTCATGTTTAAAGGTTTGTTTTTTTTGGCTATATGAGTTTTTTTTAAATATAATTTTATGTGGTTTGGGTAAATATGTGTTATATATTTGGGTTTATGGTTTTTAGTGACGTTTGTACGTTTGTGACCATGTCGATTATTTTAAAGTTATTAGATACCGAAGATGTTTCCGCGGGTATTTTTTTATCTGAATAAATCGGTAATTTTGTAATATTTTTTCCCCTTATTTTGTGCCAACAAAAAAAAATTTTAATCAATTGGGCCTGCCCAAAGTGGAAGCCCAATAAACTGGCCCAAAGTGAGAGCCCAACAAGCTACTGTAGCATCACTGTAGCATCTACTGTACAATGCTATGCCAACAAAATGTTTTTTTTTTAAATCAATTGGGCCTGCCCAAAGTGGAAACCCAATAAACTGGCCCAAAATGAGAGCCCAACAAAAGCTACTGTAGCATCTCTTGTACAATGCTAAATGTATGTTTTATAATGTTGGACGGTGTTACATGTGGTTTGTAGCCTTTAGCTACGAGCCTACGAGTGTTGTTGGATGTTTAATGTGTGGTTCTACTTGACCAACAATTGTTGTCATCATTGGTTTCTTTCAACCCCAATTGGGTTATGGTTGTGAATTTTTAAAAGACTTGATTTGAGATTTGGTATATGGCGGTGAAAATTCACAAGTGTAACTTCAATCTCTAGCAAGGGTCATCAAGGTCATTAGTATTTCACTCAAAGGTTATTATGGTCAATGGTAGTCGAGTTTCAAGTGGCTATTGGTAGTCGATAGCTTCATCATTGTTTCAATTTTAATGATTTTCTTTGTCTATCTTTGTTTTTGAACAAATGGTCATCCATTCAATACAATTTCATTTTGAAAAAAAATATATATATAATAATAATACTAATAAAGAAAAAAAATGATCAACAGAAAAAAAAAGCTAAATGAAAAATTGATGATATTCATTAAATAACATGATGTGATTTCTTTACGGTGTGACCTTCTTTTACTCACATTTTGATCTATGCAAGCATTTAAGCACGAGTCTATCAATGACTACAGGACATAATTATAAGTTTGTAACCATAGGTACGACATGCTTTGTCATTGTCAAGATCACAAAGGAACTATGTTTGGCATTCTAGTGATTAGAGAGTATTGTAGAAGATAAACCTAATCAAGATGATTACATGTGGAACGGGAGGCATTAATCAACAACAAATACTTGTGTTTTTGTTAGACGTGGGATATCCACTGTGTTTTTGACATCTATACATGGTATGCCAAAGTGAGGGTTTTTTTAAGAAAAATTCATTGTTGAGTCGCTGATGTTTTGGTTGTAAGGCTGCCCACTATGGGCCGGACGACCGACTCGGTCG
Source organism: Tanacetum coccineum (assembly GCA_026074375.1). NCBI lineage: Eukaryota > Viridiplantae > Streptophyta > Magnoliopsida > Asterales > Asteraceae > Tanacetum > Tanacetum coccineum. The sequence goes on from BQNB010110060.1 coordinate 20,968, forward strand.
CCCCAATAGTGGAGTGTCGGTCGCGACCGAATTAACCGGAGATCGAATGGGTCTGATGGTCGTCAGAGCGACTAACGGTCGTGTTCTCAAAAATCTGATTTTTTGTTTCTATATAAAAAAAAACTTTTTAATTTTAAAAATTTTAATAATTTAACACTATAAATACCCACTCACTTCACCAATTTTAAAAAACTTCTTTAGTTGTTGATTTGGTAGTCGTCAAGTTATACAACATGAAACAAAAAAAAAACAAAAAAAGACAAGGAACAACAGGCTTATATGGAGATGAAGAATCAAGAGTTGAATATCCGAGAGGCCGAGGCTCGAGAAATTACACAACTGAAAAGGGAGAAACTAGAAATTCAACGTCGAACGCTTGAATTAGCCGAAAAGGAGAAACGGGACAGAGATATCTTATTCTATGATTCAATAATCGACACGAACTTGCCCCCAATACAACAACAGAAGCGGCTCGAGATGAAGATGGAAATCAAGGAGCGATATAACTTAGATTATTAGTTTAAGTTATCTGAATAATTATGTTTAATTTTAGTGTCATGTTTTTATGTTTTCTTAATAATTATGTATTGTTTTTTTAGTTTATTATGTAATGGTTTTATTATTAATGAAATTTATATAATGTTTTTATTGTGAAATTTAAATTTGAAGTTAAAAAAAATGAAGGTCGCCCCATAGTGGCATTAGGTCGCCTGTAGGTCGCCTGAGAGAGAAAGCTGATGTGGCGCCGGAAAATGTAGGTCGCGACCCACTGTCATAGTGGGCAGCCTAAGGTTTAGTTGACTTTGTATGTTTTTTTAGTTGTTTCAATAAAATTGTTTTCAGTTTCAGAAAAACAGCTTAATTAGAGTTACCTTTGAACTAGCGGTTCAAGAGGAAGAAACTCAGTTTATTTGACTAAACTGGTGATCATCATGAGTAGCAGTAGTAATAATGTCACGGCGAGTTCTAACAATGGCAACTCTAATCAATTTCATTTTCAATATTTTTAAAACAAGTTGATTCATTTGTAATAAGTGAGTTTAATACAAGTGTTTGGCACTTGTTAGAACTTTGCAGTTCCCAAATTCTAATCACGATTGACAGGAGACACCTTCTGTGCACAAAGTCACCGTCTTTGGACAGCAACTGAAACATCATTTTCGTAGTCAAGTCTTCGAGGTTATGGTGTCTCGAACTATTTCTTCACTGTCGGGAAATTCATGACAATCAGTATAACGAATAGTACTACACCTTTGATCATAAATCAAATACATAGTGTGTTTCAATAAAATAAAAGAATAACTTCTAATAACTAATGTAAAACAAAGATGGTTTTTTGTTATTCAACATTCATGCAAAACACAATATCATCTCACTTTTCACATGTTTGTACTTCCATAACATGGACACTCAAACACACAATACAGGCTTTTATTTGTCAGGATGCAGACTAGATCACATTCATTGTGGCTACAATTTGTCACAATGCTGACTAGATCACATTGCAATATGATTCTGTGAATGTATAATTTTCCAGAATTGCCCACAAGTATTGTCTGCAATTGTATAAACTAAAGAGGATCCAGAATTGCCCACATGCTTAAGTTTTCTTATTGCCCAAGTAGTTTCATCAAATGGCCAGATACATATAACTTAGATTAAT
>BQNB010110061.1:0-12465 GCA_026074375.1 Tanacetum coccineum
AGATAGATGATTTACTTTGTGGTTTTGGCAGACGCTGCAAAAAGTGTTAGAGACGCGATTAGATTTAAGTACTGCTTAGCGTCATCAAGCGGATGGACAAAGTGAACGTATGATTCAGACTTGGAGGATATAATGAGGGCATGTGTTGTCGATTTTGGTGGTAGTTATCAATTGAGCATTCGGTGTGCTCCGTTTGAAGCTTTGTATGGTAGGAAATGTAGGTCGCCCGTTTTGTAGGCTGAGATTGGGGAAAGTAGTTTGATTGGACCTGAGTTGGTACAAGAAACGACTGATAAGGTAGTGTTGTTAAAGGAAAAGCTCAAAAAGAGCTATGCTGATAATAGGCGCAAGCCGTTAGAGTTCTAGGTTGGAGATCGTGTGTTATTAAAGGTGTCGCCTTAGAAAGGCGTGATTCGTTTTGGAAAGAAAGGTAAGTTAGAACCGAGGTATGTGGAACCATTTGAGATCATTAAAGGGATCAGTCCTATGGCCTATTGATTAAGATTGTCTTAATAATTTAGTAGTATATTTGATGTGTTTCAAATTTAAAGTAGTATTGGATGGATGCAAATGAGCACGTGCCTTTGGAAAGAATTAAGGTACAAAAAACTCTTTGTTTTGTGGAAGAACCTGCTGAGATTATCAATCGTGAGATTAAAAGTTTGAATCCTGGTAGGATTTCGATAGTTAAAGTCTGCTGGAACTCGAAGTCGAGCTGATCCTTAAAAAACGTTGAGCTTTGTAACAACTCATAACTTAGTTCCAAAACAGTTCTTGTTTGATGAGTTGCGGGGTTAGGTTGTGAATGACGTTGTTACACAACTTAAGGTTTTTGATGAGTTTCCTCGAAGACGGGCGGTGTTCATGAAGTTGGATGTTTATTTTGCTTAGAGTTGTTATGTTGCTATTTGTACCCTTGTATGGGCAAGCAAAGTTGTAAGCAGTGGGTTTCCGATCGTGAAAGTTAGATGAGATTCAAAGCGTGGCCCTAAGTTCGCATGGGAACGTGAGGACTATATGAAAGCTAGGTATCCGCAACTGTTTGTTGATGATACTGGTGAATCTAGTAGTTAAATCTCGGGAAGAGATTTCCCTAAGGAGGGGATACTGTGACAACTGTGTTTTGAGCAGGTTAGTCAAACCGTTAGTTTTGACTTGAACATCATTATGTGTTATAATAATTATGTGTTTATGTTGATTTATGTGAGTTGGGCTACCAATTCCATGGAGGGTGGATCGTCAAATTGTGATTGAGTTTTATGTTGTTAAAGGCATTTCATATTGTTTACATTTTAGTACAATAAAAATGATTGAACTTATATTGAGTGTACGTATTATTTTGTGTACGTATTACGTATTTACGTAATTAAGTATTAGGAATTGGTAAGTGTATGATTTAAGTATAGAATTTAATTAGTAGATTTTAGTATTAATAAATTAGGAAAAAATAAAATATAGAAATGGAATTATTTTATAATCATAAAAAATAGTTTTAAAGTTAAAGGTTTTATAAATAAATAAAGGAAGTGTAATAGAGGATACCTTAGAGATAGCTGAGACAACTAAAAAGAAAATAAATGAAAAAATGAAAGACCCAAAGTGTGTGAAAAATAAGGTTAAGATTGCACCACATGATTACTCGAAAGAGAATTATTTAGCGACTTTCACACCTCAGAAACAATTGACCCCTGAGCAGATATTTTGGTCTAATGATCTCCTCAAGCTGAAAGCAGAAGCTCTCAAAGAGCAGACCACAGTTTCAAGACCAATCAAAGCGTTGATGGTGTATCCTCCAAATACACCTGCAACGCTTGTCCCCAGAGTGCTTCCAACAAAGATTCAAGTGAAAATTAATATTTTTGCACTTATACAACTTTTTTTAGAATTTGAAAAGACTTGTAAAAAGAGAATTACACCAACGGGTCTCACTGAAGGGGAAAGAGGCTTTGAACAAACCAAGGAATGTTATCTCACCGAGGTCATTCCATTTTTCAAAACACTTAAAGAACATTTTGAGGGTATTCAAAAGGCTCTAACTAAAGAAATCAAAGAAATAAAAGAAATTTTTGAAGAGTTGGAAGCTGAGGTTGACCAAAATGTTATGGATAGGAAGTATGATGAGATTGAGCAAAAAAATCTTCTCATTGCCAATGATAACTTAATTGTTGATTGCTTATCCAAAGAAGTGTTTTATATTGCAACAAATTCTGAGCTTACTATATCTAGATTCACTGAAATGCATGATGCCTACACTGTTATTAAAGCACGTTGTCTGGAACTTGAAGCAAAGCTTTCTAAACTAAAAGATAAGATTCAAAAGGATGATCATAATGAATTGGTAAAACATTTTTCCAACCTTGAGGTAAATCTCCTTAAATATTAATGTTAAAAGTAGTCAACAATATACCTTAAAGAAAGTTTTAGCACAACACATCTCTACCTTCTAGGGAATGCTCCTGATTTTGACTCAGTCTTGTAATCAGAACATTGAAAGCTTCCATTCATGAAAGGGCAACGCAATTTAAAAAATTAGAATGCAAATCTCTCAATTAAAGGAAACCCGTAGTGATGCAAACCGTACTCTTGATTTTAGGGCCTTAGATTTTCAGATCACTCAATTAACTGAAATAATCACTGTTCTTCAAGAACAAAATAGTAGTTTTCGGGAAAAGAATGAAAACCTAAGCACCATTACAAGAACATATATGCATTCTATAAGATCACACGTGATAAACATATCAAACAAACTACTAAACCTGTCCAACAAAAAATGAAATCTAAAGCCCAAATACATGAAAATCTGAAATACATCACTATGGATTCTGTAAAACCAAGAGTTCTTGCACCGGTAGGTATGTTATAGATGTTAAACCACTTCCCCCTCGCATTAGGAACAATAGGGAAGCTCATCTAGATTATCTTAACCATCTTAAGGAAAGTGTAGAAACCCTTCGCGAGATTGTAAAAGAAGCTAGGGTTGAAAGACCTATAGATAGATCACTTGCTTATGCTTGCCTTTACACTAAACACTCTCAGGAACTGTTAGAATATGCGATTAGAACTTGTCCGAAAGACTTCAACACACAAGATAAAAAAATGCCACTACTTCTTTAAATAAGAAAAAGCGAGTTACTTTTGAGGATCAATGTGAAACATCAAATAATAACACACAGAAACATGTAGAGCAACTGAATATTCAGAAGACTAAAGTCCCTATGATTCCTTCTATAGGAATAAACACTTGCACTAACGCTAGCGGATATCAGCCTAGGAGCAATACAAAGAAAAATAGGATCTCGCCAGCTAAAAGTGACAACAAGAAGAAAGTAGAAGAACACCCTAGGACAAATAAATCTAGTCAGAAGAAATCAAATCGTTCTAATTCTAGTATTAGCCTAAGCGTGTTGTAATTAATTCGAATTCTCGTTCTGTTTATAAAACATGTAACAAATGCTTTATATCTTCCAATCATGATATGTGCGTGATTAATTATTTGAATTCTGTGAATGAATCCCCCTCTATTAATAATGTGGTGCGCAATGTTAAGATGGTTTGGAAACCTAAGCAAGTTAAACAAGTTTGGAAAGCAACAGGCAAAATACTTACCAATGTTGGTTATCAATGGAAGCCCACGCGAAGGACATTCACCTTAGGAGCACAGTGTCCTTTCACTAGGCTCACTAAATCGAAAGTAGTGCCTGCTAAACAAACTGACAACGTTAGTACTAGTAAAGCTGTGGTAATTGAGAAATTAAATAACACATGTAAAAACATACAGTACCAGGCTGTCCCCGTTAGCTTTCCTACTCTAACTGAGAATCAGGCAATTGATGAATCTATACAATCTGCTATTTTTTTTGCTAACCTACAGGACCCCAACAAACATTGGGGATCCAACTGTCCAAATTCTCCATCTTCGTCTGTTTTCAAATGCAGGTCGTATAGATCGTCCTTTGGTATTTGGACTTAGGCTGCTCAAAACATATGACAGGGGATCGCTCATGGCTCAAGAATTTCATGAAAAAGTTTATCGAGACAGTTAGATTCGGGAATGACCACTTTGGTGCTATCATGGGTTATAGGGTTATGGATATTATGTTATTAGTGACAGTGTGATCTCCAGGGTATACTATATGGAAGGAATGGGACACAATCTGTTTTCTGTCAGACAATTTTGTGACTCTGATCTCGAAGTTCAGGAAGCATTCATGTTATGTTCGAGATATAGATGGTGTTGAAGTAATTAAAGGTTCTCGGGTATCTAATTTGTACACTATCTCGGTTAAAGACATGATGAAGTCCTCCCCAATCTGCTTGTTGTCCAAAGCCTCCAAGAACAAATCATGGTTATGGCATCGTCGTTTAAACCACTTGAACTTCGGTACAATCAATGACCTTGCAAAAAAGGACTTAGTACGAGGCTTACCTAGATTGATGTTTAAGAAATATCATCTTTGCTCCGCATGTCAACTAGGTAAAAGCAAAAAGCATACCCACACATCTAAAACTAAAAACACCAACTTGGAAGTTCTTAATACCCTTCATATGGATTTATGTGGACCAATGCGAGAGCAAACAATTAATGGGAAGAAGTACATCTTAGTCATTGTTGATGACTATTCTCGGTTTACTTGGGTCAAGTTTTTGAGATCGAAAGATGAAACCTCAGAGTTCGTCATCAAATTTCTAAAGCAAATACAAGTCGGTCTCAACAAAACTGTCAGATACATCCGTACTGATAATGGCACAGAATTTGTGAATCAAGTTCTGACTAAATACTATGAAAGTGTTGGCATTTTTCACCATAAATCAGTTCTGAGGACTACACAACAGAACGGCATTGTCGAAAGATGAAATCGTACTCTTGTGGAGGCTGCTCGGACAATGCTAATATTTTCTAAGGCTTTGATGTTTCTATGGGCAGAATCTGTTGCTACTGCTTGTTACACCAAAAATTGATCCCTTATTCACACTCGTCATAACAAAACCCCATATGAGCTGGTGCATGATAGGAAGCCTGATCTTACCTTTTTTGAGTCTTTGGTGCTCTTTGTTACCCTACAAATGACAGCGAGGATCTTGGAAAATTACAACCAACATCTGATATTGGAATTTTCGTTGGTTATGCACCAAGCAGAAAGGGTTATAGAATCTACAACAAAAGAACCCAAAAAATCATAAAAACTATTCATGTTCAATTCGATGAGTTGTTTAAGCCAATGGCTCCTGTGCAACTCAGTACAGGACCCGCACCAATGTTTCTGACACCTGGATAGATAAGTTCAGGGCTTGTACCCAATCCGGTCCCTGCAGCACCTTATATATCCCCTATAAATAAAGAGTTGGAGATTTTATTCCAACCGATGTTTATGGAGTCTGATAACCTCATAGATCGTTGTAGCTCTAGTTTGTTAAGAACTAATATAGAATAATGATAACATAGGCGGAATATTCAAACATAGAATCAATATTATCATAACAAGGTTTTACCAAACATTCACCATAACCCTAATATTATTTGATCAAGATAATACAGTTACATCAATGAATTGTAATAGGGATCAAGGAAAACCTTGATTACCTTAAGGCTACACCAACTCTATAGACATCTACATCTCTAACACTTTGTGTACACACACTTTTCTGGATGCTTAAACCTACAAACCTAATACCCTTTATATAGAGGGATATTAAGGCTTACAAAGGAAGCTAATCAATAGATAAGGAAACTATTTAAATCATATTAATATGTTTCATAATCATTATCTTTAACATCTTTGACCAAATCTTCATATTTCTCCACCGGCTTGTAGAGTTTCATAATGACGACTTTGATCCTTTTGTTTCATTCTTTTATTCATTTTGTCTCATCAAATCTAGAATCCCAACAATCTTCCCTTATTTGATGATGACAAAACAAACAAAGTTGTGTACGAACTTCCCCTTAAATAGAGAAGTTAAGATGTAATCATCTCCCTGAATGAAACAAACTTCCAAGCTTCCCCTTAATCAGATATCCTTTGTATCATGCCACCATATATGATAAGCTGCAAATCATATCTCTATAATCTTCTTCCCCTTTTTGTAATCATCCAATAGGGGTCTTCAGTAGATAAGCAACTTGTAAACACTTCCCCTCAAATGGTGCATGTAGATGGTTAAACATTTAATCAATAAGCTTCCCCTGAAACCCACATGTTTACCATCTCTTAAATCTCAAAATCTGTAGTCTCTATGTAGTGATCACTGATGAAGAAAATAGAGTATAACGAATTTGATGAAGAAGTTGTCTATTATGTCTGCAAACTATCCCACAAGGACGTCGAACTTATAAATAAATCTGTGAAATATAAGATAGACTGCAAACCTCTAAAAAAAGATCCTCATCTCTATGAGACCACCATACTAAGTGATACAAATTGAGATTAAGCACTCTATAAGAAAAATCACACACGTTTGTGCTAGATTTTGTCAAGATCTTCGTACACACCCATTGTAAGCACGACAATTATCCTTTAAAGTCATAGCCTGCAAAACTATACTTTAAGATATGATAAGACACGCACCTGTGAAACCCAACTACAACATCAAATAAGCAATAATCAACTGTCTTCGTAATCACATCTTCAAATAATCTCCAAAAATACGAGCCATAAATCAATAAGAATAAACTATTTGAAAAATAGTTCTGTCCGAGATCCAAATCCATCCAAAAACCAAGTACTGTCCAATATCTATCAACACTGACAGTAGTAAAATCTTCTCGGATGACATTAGCAGTATAAACCTTTTTTGGGACACAGCTAGCAGTTGTAATTCCTTTTAAGCCCAAATAATACAAACGTCTTCAATCATAGAAGTAAATAACATGAATGTACTAGATAGCAATGAACCTAAAAGTGTACTTGCATCAACCTTTGAATAGTACTTCTATACTTGTGCCCAAACAGTATACATAATACTGTTTTATTACTGCTTCTAAAACAGTTAGCAGCATAAAGTAACATCTTTCTTGGGCCCAAACAGTTATAAACACAAAACTGTTTTATCACTATACTCGAATAGTATTTACAACTTTTGAAGCATGAATATCTTCCAAGACCACGTGAATTCATAACAGCATTAAACCACAAATATGCTAAGCCCAAACAGTAATACCACATCACACGTTACTTCCATAACTATTTCCTAAAAATCAGGGTTTCAATACGTACAAATCTTCATTCATTAAAAATGAATCTCTTCCATGTATACATCTGTATAACAGCCAATATATATCACGTGAATTCATGATAGTATTACTAATCACAAATTTTTATTCTTTCCGCTTTTCAACAATGTACGTCAAGCAGCAGTAACAATCATCATCAACTATGCATCAATTATGCACAAACCCATATTCTTTCTGTTGCCAAGTGCTGCTATGAATCCTTTGATCATACAGCCAGAATTACATCACGAACCACCAAGAAGATGCTCTAACAATGTTTAATCAATCAGAACACCCATATGTCTTTGAAGATCGATTAGGGTTTTTAACAATTTTGGAAGATCATTATACAACAATTAACATAACCTCAATGCTTACATTATGATGAGCAGAATAACAGCGAATAAAATTGAAAACCCTTATAACATGATGATGATCCGAATTATACACCATAGAAATCAGATCCATCACCAAAAAGAACTTCTTCTAACATTAGGGTTTAAATGAGTTCGTTGTGAGCTTTTATGAGCTTCCTGATTTATGAGCAACACGTGGATCTTCTTGCAAACCAATAAAGAACACTATGAATGAACAAGAAAATCACATACCCACTGCTTCTTTCAAAAACGATTACCAGATCCAAAGTGAAAAACCCTAGACGAAATTAGGGTTTCATCAGATAAAGATTAATCTTCACGGATCATGATCAAGAAGCCCACAAGAACCGAAACTCTAATTGTAGCATTGAGACCAGACCAAGAATAATACGCCATAGAAAAATCGTGATCAAGTCATAATCACCACAACAGATCCGAAAAGAAAGATATACAAACCCTAATTGACTAGGGTTTGATCAATTAGAACACAACGAATCAAAAGAAACCCAAATAAATAGTAACAAAGCTTACCAATCGTATTAAATACCCAAGCAGGTAGAGAGGACGATTATAAGCATCATTATATCAACATAACTTCAAAACCCCATTGAAACTTTTAACCATCTCGATTTCTTGAAAATTAAGGTTAATAGGTTTCTTCAAAAACCTTATATGATCCTAGATCGAGAGCCACGTGCTTTGATACCAATTGTGGAGTCTGATAACTCCATAGATCGTTGTAGCTCTAGTTTGTTAAGAACTAATCTAGGATAATTATAACATAGGCGGAATATTCAAACATAGAATCAATATTATCATAACAAGGTTTTACCAAACATTCACCACAGCCCCAATATTATTTGATCAAGATAATACGGTTACATCAATGAACTGTAACAGGGATCAAGGAAAACCTTGATTACCTTGAGGCTACACCAACTCTATAGACATCTACATCTCTAACACTTTGTGTACACATACTTTTCTGGATGCTTAAACCTACACACCTAATACCCTTTATATAGAGGGATATTAAGGCTTACAAAGGAAGCTAATCAATAGATAAGGAAACTATTTAAATCACATTAAATCACATTAATATGTTTCCTAATCATTATCTTTAACATCTTTGACCAAATCTTCATATTTCTCCACCAGCTTGTAGAGTTTCATAATGACGACTTTGATCCTTTTGTTTCATTCTTTTATTCATTTTGTCTCATCAAATCTAGAATCCCAACAATGTTTGATGAATACCTAGAACCTCTTCGTGTTGAAAGACCGGTTCCTCCTGCTCCAGCAGTTCAAGTTCCAGTCATTTTAGCCGGTACACCTTCTTCTACCACCATAAATCAAGATGCACCGTCTCCAAGTCATTCACCGTCATCCTAAGCAATACTATCTTCAAGTCTACATCAAGGTGTTGTAGCTGGACCTACTACCATTGAAGATAATCCCTTTGCTCCTGTTGACAATGATCCCTTCGTAAACGACTCAACCACATCATCATCTCGAGAAATGGAGCAAGGATCACCCGCTTGAAAATTTCATTGGCAATCCCTCTTGACCGGTATCCACTAGAAAACAACTTGCAACTGATGCCTTGTGGTGCTTGTATAACTCTGTACTATCAAAAGTCAAACCAAAGAACTTCAAATCTGCCATAACTAAAGATTGCTGGTTTCAAGCCATGCAAAATGAGATTCGCGAATTTGATCGACTTCAAGTATGGGAATTAGTACCTCAACCAGACTGTGTCATGATTATAGCTCCCAGGTGGATTTACAAAGTTAAGCTTGATGAGTACGGTGATGTTTTGAAAAATAAGGCAAGGTCGGTGGCCAAGGGATATCGACAAGAGGAGGGAATTGATTTCGAGGAATCCTTTACGCCGGTTGCACGTGTCGAGGCTATAAGAATCTTCATTGCCAATGCCGCTAGTAAAAACATGATCATCTATCAAATGGATGTCAAGACAGCATTCCTTAATGGCGAGTTGAAGGAAGAAGTCTATGTTTGTCAACCAGAGGGTTTCGTTGATCCAGACCATCCGACACGTGTTTATCGTCTGAAGAAGGCTTTGTATGGTTTAAAGCAGGCTCCTCGGGCATGGTATGACACCTTGTCATGGTTTCTTCTGGACAACAAGTTTTCCAAGGGTGTAGTTGACCCAACATTATTCACTCGGAAAATAGGCAAACATATTCTTCTTGTTCAAATATATGTAGATGATATTATATTTTCCTCGACCGACCCTAAAGCATGTGACATATTTTCTAAAGAGATGAACTCCAAATTTCAGATGTCAATGATGGAACAAATGTCGTTTTTCTTAGGATTACAAGTTTCTCAAAGTCCCGGAGGCATCTTCATTAATCAAGCTAAATATGCTCAAAAAACTTTGATAAAAATATGGAATGGATACTTCTGACCCTGTAGATACACCCATGGTGGATCGATTAAAATTGGATGAGGACCCCTTAGGGATTCTGGTTGACTAGACTCGATATCGGGGTATGATCGGCTCCCTAATGTACCTCACTACCAGTCGAACCGGCCTTATTTTCGTTATATGCATGTGTGCTAGGTATCAAGCTAAGCCTACCAAAAAGCACCTTGAGGTAATAAAACAGGTCTTTCGATACATTCGAGGCACCATCAACTGGGGTCTTTGGTATTCGAAGGATACCGCTATGGCACTAACGGCCTATGCAGATGCGGACCATGCAGGTTGATAAGTGCTTAATTACACATATCTTTTACCTCTAAAAACGAGCTTAAATGACCAAAAACAGACAAAAACTGCCAAATATATGTTTGTTTTGCATTTGTATTGTGCAGGAAGTGGATATCAACAAAAAGACAGAAAACCAAGCCAAAATGACAAAACTGAGCATGGAATGGAAAAGACTGTGCAAAATCAAGGCCAAAGTCCAAAAATGCCAAAGTCAGAGTCAATACAGAAGAATCAGCAGTCAAACCGGAGCCGGAACTGAAGAATACTATTGGATGCAATCTTAACCCATCTGATGGGCCGGGAAAGCCCAATAGTATAACTACAAAGACTGTGAAGACTTTGAAGGCCCAATCCTAGCCCAGTTACAGCCAATCTCAGCCATTGTACACACAAAACCCACTTCATAACCTTATTGGGCTTGAAAAAGCCCAATAACCAAACCTGTACCTTATTGGGCCCAAACCAAACCCAATTGGGCCCAATAGCCCAATACAAGCCCAATGGGCCCAACACAAAACCCTAGCCCAAAACACCTTTTTATAAAACTCAAGGACCAAAAATGTAAATTTTAAAAACCTTGTTTTATAATTAAAAATGAAAAAAATAAAGAAAAGGGCCAAAAATGCCAAGTTTGAAAGTTGTTTTAAAAAGAAAAATAGAAAAATAAAACACAAGGGCTGAAATTGCAATTTACCAAAACTCTTTTTATTTCTTTTAGTTATAAACAGCAGGGACCACTTTTGCAATTGCCAAAACCTTCTTTATTTCTGCTGTTACAAAACTAGAGGGACCATTTTTGCAATTCACCCTAACCCTTTTAACTCTTTTAGTTATAAAAACAACAAGGACCAAATGCGTCACTTTCCAAACCTTTGTTATAACTGAAAAAGCTTAAAAATAAAATGAAAAGAGAGAAAGAGTTGAGGGACTGTTCTTGCCTCTTCCCCATACTTTATGTTTAAACCTGCAACCAACTTGGTACCCCAACCCCGTACCCGCCAAAAACAAACAGCCCTTTCCCATGGTTTCTACTCCCAAACCACTATCCCAAGTACCATTCCCAGCTCATCCCATACCCTTCCCCACTCCCCATTACCCCTATAACCTCTCCCCTGGCACAATCACACAACCCGAAGCCCCCCTTCAATGGTGAGATGGTGTTTTAGGCAAATGAAAGGCTAGGATTGCTTGGATTGACTTTGCACACTCCAGGAAACACAACCCAAGAGCTAGAAATGTTTGAAGACCTCTATAAAAGAGAAGAGAACAAGCAAAAGAAAAAAAATCCCGTTTTTACTTTTCTTAGTTTAAAATTTAATTAAGCTTGCTTTATAATCATTGTACTCAGTTTCTTTTTAAGTTTTTATTGTAATACTTTCAGTTTTAATAAAAGTTAAGTGTGTTTGTGAAATTGCATTTGTCGAAATTTGAAATATAAATTAAGTTGTTTAATCCTGTTTAAACTTGTGTAAGAATGTTTTAAAGAGATTAAACCCCACTTGTGAACACTTTTCTTAGCTTTATTTCACCAAAAATCAGTTAAAAAATCGATTTTTATATAAATAAGGGGGTGTTTGGTTTAACCTGAAAATGGGTCATATAGGTGTTGTTGTGGGTCAAGTGCACTCAGCCAACTTTGGCTGAGTGTGTAGGGTTTATTAAGCCTCTTAAATCACCACTTTTAGTTTGAAAACAAATTTTTAAGTGTCTTTTGTATTCTGTCAAATTTCCAATAAGCAAAAGTGAGTTAAACCACTCAAGCTGCTTATGCAGCTTAAGCACATTGTTTTTGTGCTTATGGGTGTTGTTTCTAGCCCATTTACCAACCCCTTGTTGCTGTCCCTTTAATTTGACAATATAAGTCAAAGTTTAGCTTTGTCATTTCTTTGAAAACCCCCATTTTCAAGCCACAAAACCAGCAGGTTTTAGTCCACCTTATTAGCTTAAATTTTGAATATAAGTTCATTTACATGCCCTTTTAATCTGTGTTGGGTTGATTTTAGGTAAAAAGCTTTTATAAGCTTATTGCATAAGCTTAAAAAGGACCCCTTGTTCACTGTTGTATTTCCCCTGGTGCTGAGCACATCATTTCACCCCACTTTTCTAGCTTATTTAAATATTAAGCACTAGGATATTTTTGC
>BQNB010110062.1:0-22630 GCA_026074375.1 Tanacetum coccineum
GGTAATTTGATTGGTCAATAATTTTTAGGTAGTATTCAATATGTTCAACTGCGTCTTTCTTGTTTGTTCCACTAAAAGCATTGTTGTGCAGATCATCTAAGAATTTTCCTTTCAGCTCATAAGCATTTTTTCCATTAACGGTAATACTTGTAATCCTGGAATAGTAATCTGCTTTGTCATTAGGCGCAAATGTTTCCATACTTGACTTCTTTCCCTTGTCCGCCATCACTTTCTTCAATCTACTAGCTCTGATAAGTATTTCCTGTGACATAGGTAAAAATATCAGCAGGATTTGTTCTGAAGAAAGATAGAAAAATTAAGCACGGAAATCAAATACGAAAACTTAGGATTTTGATTCTGTTCCAGATGATCGATACGCCATATTTAATAAAAGTGAATACACCGTATTAATCAGTTGAATGAATACGTTGTATTAGACAAAAATTTGGATACGACGTATCCAATGAAAGTGGATAAGTCGTATCGAGTTATCTACCAGAACAGTGTATTAGAAAAACAATTAAATTAAACACACAAATATACAAGCAAACAATTAAACTAACAAATATACAAAATATACATAATATACAAGAATATAGACTAATCTAATTACACAACTCCTAAGGGTTAGATTTAATGTTAAAAACCAAAATATAAAATAAAAATCATGATTAAATTTCACTTCCTGGCAACGATGCCAAAAAGCTTGATGTGTCGTTGTGTGGTATATATTTTTAGGATTCAAGTTTTAAATTTATATTTTGCCGACTTAACCAAAAACAACGCTTTAACAGGCAGTGTACCCGGTCGATGGTAGATTCGTGGTAAGTAGGGTGTCGAACACTTGAAGCGAGGTTAAATCTCTTAATATATTTATATTTTGGTTATCTAATCTAAGTTAATTCTAATCTAAATCAAACCTATGTTAATCCTATGTTAGTTCTAATCCTAATTCTGACAGGTAAAAGGGGGGTTTCAGCCAGAGATACTGGCACGGGTTTGGTTGGTGACTACAATTAATTCAAGACACTTTAACCTACGTAAGCAAATTAACAGAAGATAAAAGAGTGGTCGAGCCTTATGATTAGAAAACTGTATTAGCCATCATTAATCCGATTAGAAGTTGGTTTGTTTATTTAGTGCAATGATTTACTTATCTCGAAGAGGCATATCATTCTTAGACTTAGGTGGGACTTCATCCTAAGACCTAGACACATTAATTCTGTCACAATTAAAGCATCTGCATAAAGCATCATTATTTGCTTATTATAATCTATCTTAGGGATTAAAGCAATGGTGATCTAGTTAAACCCTAGCTCATAGAGACTTTACCCACTTACTGCTTAAAGGCAATTTATACTCTAGTAGTCTACTTGTCCAACTATCTAATAGAATCAGAACATTATTTGTTGAATTATCTAGATTCACCTACTAGTCAACATGTTTAATAAACCAAAGGCAATTTCCGTTAACTAGTTAAGCCAGAAGCGTATCCTTAGCACGATTTTAGAAGGACAATACTTATGATCCTATGATTCTAGATGTATAAATCACTATATAGAGAGCTATCTCGACATCTAGATTACTTGGTCTGTATCACTAGATCCAGTTGAATGATAGGTCGCATACAAAAACACGTAAACAAGTATATTGATAAACATAAACAAGCATATAATAATAAATTAAGAAATCAAGATATAAACAAAACCAAACATTTAGATCTTCATAGTAATGGTTAATACCTGAAGGTATTAGCCTTCAAACATCATAATTGATACAATAGTAATTGGTTTAGCCAAGGTAAACTAACCGAGTTAACGAATGATACTAAAAACTGAACGATTACAAAATTATAAGAAATTACACGTTGTCTCATATGGATTGGAATGCGTTGCAAGACCTTTTCTGCTCATTTTCTCTTTTGAAAATTGACTTTTGTGGTTTAGGTATCGAGAATATGATTTAGCACACTTAAAACTCATTTTTGAGTTTTGTATTTATAGTCGTTTAGAGTTGGTTGGATACGGCGTATCCAAGGTATTGGATACGGCGTATTGGACTTGTTTCCTTTGTGGTCTTTGGTGAGTGCAGGCACGGATACGCCGTATCTTCCTTTATGGATACGGCGTATTGATTGTCAGAATAATAATCTTCAAAATATCTTCGTTTAAGCTTCATAATGCGCGCCTTTTGCTAATATTCACCAAGTACTCCGTAATTATTGTAATTCTCAAAGATAAACGATTAAGTAACAATTCTTTGCAATAATTATACAAAATGGGTTAAATACATGGGATAAATGATGCTATAAAATAGACATTATTTGATGTCATCAGTTTAAAATGAAGCACTTGCTACCAAACACCCTAAAGTAATCATGAGTAGGTTTCCTACCTCTTAAGAGTTCATAAGGTGTTTTTCCTAAGATGGCTCTAATTAGGATTCAGTTGAGGATGTATGTTGAGGTATCTACGGTGTTACACCAAAACTTTTGTGGTAATGATTGTTCATTCAACATGGTTCTACTCATTTCTTATAGTGTCCTTTTTTCCTTTCTACCACGTCATTTGATTGTGGAGTGCGTGGAGCTGAGAAGTTATGTGTAATACCGTTGGCATTACAAAACTCTCCAAATTGCACTTCATTATCAAATTCTCAACCGTGGTCTGTCCTAATTGACACTATTGAACATCCTAATTGGTTTTGTATTTTCTTACTAAATATTTCAAATTGCTCAAAAGCCTCGGTTTTATTCTTAAGAAATCTTGTCCAAGTATACCTAGAGTAGTCATCTACCATGACTAAGGTGTGGATGTTTCCTCCGTCACGACGTACGGTGGATGGACTGAAGAGATCCGTATGGAGTAGTTCTAAGCATCTAGTCGTTGAGACTATATTCTTAGCTTTGTGACTAGCGTGAGCTTGTTTTCCAATTTTGCAAGCATCACAAAAGTGTTGATCAAACTTAAGCTTAGGTAATTTTCTAACTAATTCCTTAGATGCTAACGATTGAATGGGACGCATATTAGCGTGACCTAATCTCCTATGCCACAATGTGGAGTTTTCATCAATCGTTGCAAGACAAATTTTGTCTTTCGGCTAATTTCCTAATTTCATCGCTTATAAGCCTTTCTTCCCAATACCTCTACCTATAACCTTACCATCCTTAGTGATTTCACTATCATGTTTGGAGAAAGTTACTCTACATTTATTATCACATATTTTTCCAGCAAGTTAAATCTTAAGTTATCTACATGTTCTACATTATCTATTTTGAGAGAGTCATTAGAAATTGTACCTTTGCCAATGATGTTACCTCGAAGATTACTACCAAAAATGACATTACCTCCGTTGTATGCCTTGTAGGTTGAGAAGAGATTTCGGTTACCCGTCATGTGTTTAGAGCATCCGCTATCTTTTATCCACTCATCGGGTTCCAAGTCGACTCCAAGGCATATCTATTTGTAAAAGACAATAACTCAAACATTTGGTCCCCAATATCTCATGGGTCCAAAGTTGTTAGTGCTAAAAATCCCTTGCATTTGACGTAATTGATTGGGATGTGGAAATGGAGGACATATTTCCCATGGCATGTAACTTTGAGGTTGGAAGCTGATCCATGTTACGGGAAAACCATGAGGTTGGTTTTGTCGACCAACATTCCTTTTTGGTTGCGGTGTCTTAGAACGAGGATAATGATTATTGACTCTTCTAGGTGGTGGAGTTTTTTACCTAAATTTTGGTTTATAAAATCCAACTCCCGGTTTTAACGTTGGTTTATAAAATTGTTTAACCTCGTTATCACTAGCAACAGGAATTTTAACACTGTTTACCATTATGTGTTTTGGTCTAGGACCCAAAATGGATTTTTGAAACGAAACAGATTTTTCAAATTCTGGTGAACAGACAGGCGGCCCCTTGATTGCTTTGGGGGTCGTCTGGACTTTATAGGGGCCACCCATTGTATTTGGGGGACCGCCACCAGATGATGTTTCTTTATGAGATTTCATAAATTTTATTTCCTTAGACTTACTAGTTGATGCTTCACATGAGTTAAACCCTAAACCTAATTTATCTCCGGAGGGTTTTTGATTGCTTAACATTTCATTTAAGCAATGTTTACTCTTTTCAAACTTAGTTAGTTTAAGAGCTTCTTCTTTAAGTTTTTTGTTGTCGATCTCAAGTAATTGATAATTTGTACATTCGAGATTAACTCCCTTGTTTTTCTCGAGTGTAGACAATTTTAATTTTAATTCACTAAGTTCAATTTCAAGCTTCTTTTTAGTAACTTTTAGTTGTTTATTCTTTGTGATTATTTTTAAACTCATCTTGCAAAGTTTATCATATTCATTATCTAAAGTAGAATCATCTATTGATGAATTTTCATCGCTAAAGTAAGAGGAATCGGAACATACCTTATTTGATGCTTGAGCCATAAGACATGTTTCATCTTTAGCCTTTTCATCATCTTCTTCACCGCTATCACTCCAAGAACCTCCGACGAATGCTCTTTGGTTCTTGTCTTTCGGTGGTTTTGGACATTCTCCAATAAGATGATTTGGATCACCCCATCTAAAACACTTCCTATCACTTTTTATGTTCTTGTCATCTCGGCTTCTTTGGAGCGTCTTTTTGTCGTTACGTGGTTGTCTTACAAATCTACCTCTTCTCTTAAAGAACTTCTTGAAGTCTCTAACCGCCATGGCGTATTCTTCGTCTCCGGAAGTCGGACACTCCTTATTACTAGATTCCTTCTTAGCCTTTAAAGCAAGAGATTTTCTTTCTTTTTTAGCTTTGACTATTTTGGAATCTTTCTTGATGATCATCTCATGGACTTTGAGATTACCAATGAGTTCATCAAGAGATAATGATGTCAAGTCTTTTAACTCTTCAATCGCCGTGACCTTTGCTCTCCATTTGGGATGTAGATCCCTAAGAAACTTTCTAACATAATTTTTGCTAGAATAACCTTCATCAAGAGCTTTTAGACTAGTAATAATAGTATTAAACCTAGCAAAAGCATTATCTATAGATTCGTCTTCAGAAATGACGAATTGTTCATATTGCTTTATCAAAAGGTCAATCTTGTTATCTTTGACTTGGTTATTACCTTGGTGGGTGATTAACAAAGTTTTCCAAATTGCTTTTGCCGTATTACACATGAAAATTCTTTCATATTCTTTTCTTGGCAAAGCATTGTAAATAACCATTTTGGCTTCGTTATTTTTTGCAAGCCTCTTTTTAAGATCATCACTTTGTTTTTCAAAGGGGATAACCTCATCTAGTTTGGTTTTTGGATTTTGTTCAATAGTTTGAAAATCACCATTAGTAATAACATGTTAAAGATTAAGATCTTTTGATTTAACATATGTTTCGAATCTATTTTAATAATAAATACAACTATCACTTTCAAAGAGTGGTGGTCTTTGCATGGATTTCCCTTCTAGATATTTTTCGGAATCTATAGATTGATCCAAGCTTTAAAATATAGTATATTTTAAAAATCTTGAGTGACCTCGGCTTCTAATACCAATTGTGGAAACTAGAAGGGGGGTTGAATAGTTTACAGGTTAATTGGCGTTTTAAAATTTTACTTCTAAAATTGTTAGATTCGAGTATATATTCAATCAATCAACAATATGAACTAATCAATGATACTATCTACTCGTAATATCTATACGAAATATAAATGAGAAACACAAACAATATAAAGAGATAATAGAAAGAACGATCAAACCAAGACACCAAGATTTATAGTAGTTCGGCTACGAAGCTCTTCTTCGCCCTACTCCACTCCCTGAGTATCCGACTCGAGATTTCACTATGTCAACAAGCTTCCTTCAAGCGGAGAAAACCGTTTACACGTCGCTTATGTTATTTTCTGACACTAAGCTAAATGTCGAATCCTAATCTTAGCTAGAACGAATCTACCACTTCACAAGCACTACACAATCACAAGATCTACACTATCGGATTTACACACTATTTGAATTACACAATCACACAAGATAATCTAAATAGAGTTTTGAATCCTAGAAGAAGATAGGAGAAATCACTAGTCTATAACACTTTATTTCTTGGCGAATACGAGTGTTCTTCTCTTACACTTGATAAAAGAATAAAGAAGATAGAAGATGAGATTTGATCTGTAGTATATTGGTTATCATAATACAAGCTTAGGAATGATGGGTTAGGCGAATTTCTAGAGAGAGAAAGTGACTAGTCTAGTGAGAGAAAACACCTTTAAGTGTATGTATTATCAAATGAACAACCAACCCTTTCCCATGGCTGGAAAGGGGTATTTATACAAGAGTTAAGATGCCCCAAAAGGCTATGGTATGGGCTTACAAGTGGGTAAAAGACCCGGCCCAGTACCATGAGTCATACACTTACTATTAAACTATGAGCTATGCTATTCTAGACAATACACGGGGTAACCGAGCCTTTTTCTTAAACCTAACAATCTCCCCCTAAAGGAGGTCACCCCTAAAAATACAATTTGAATTCTATCATTCTAAGTCTTGATCTTCTGACTTTAGCTCGTAGACTTTGATTCTTCATTCTTTGCCTTTATTATACATTATGTAGTGGTTCTTGAGCTTTGTTCCTTAGACTTGTGTGATCTTTCAGCTTTCTTTGAGATCATCATCCACAATAAATCTCTTAATCATCCTTGTTGCGGAATATTGCCTTCATGTGATATGGTGACCTTCGGACCCGTATGCTCACATTTTTTCTTGATCATGATATTACTTCTCAGAGTTGCGGAAGCTGTGTTGTAGGTCTTTCAGTTGTCATGATGTCTTTGATTAGAAACATTAAGTGTGAGCATGGGGTAGTGAATTGACTCCACTGGAACGAGGTATCTCCATCTCCATCTTTACTTGAACCTGTAATAAAACAGTTAGCAATAAAGCATGTGTGCGAATATGGCTTTGTCATTCATCCGAGTCTGTTTGGATTAACCTCCGGATCCATGTGGACCGACCTGTGATCAGGTAGATTCATCTTAAGACGAAACTCCTTGACAGGATTTCTAGTATAAGTATCAGATCATCAAATGCAAATCCATCAAAGTCACCATACTTGCCTGTTATCTTTATCGAAACATCTCAAAGCAGACAGCACAACAAGAGTGAATCGGTTAGTTACTATCTTACCGGTTAGAGATAAAATATGATTTGAAAATCAATCGACGCGACACTTGAGAAAGTATTTTTGTGTCACATCGAGAGTGTTTGATAGCACAAAATCAAATTTCATCAGAAATACATTTGTTTTGAAAGATATACACAGTCAATGTGCTAGAAAATCAGTCGTTGAGCACATCAAAGGTTTTTCAAAAGCAATTCGCCAATTCACTGCGGACAAGTTTGATTCATAATGAATCGCACCATCGTGCTTTCCATTTTGTCACGGTTAATCATATTGGATCTCACATGTCATCTACCAAGAGCTTGTTTGATGTAGGCTTAGAAGGATTTCCATCTTCATTGTGAATACTTTTGTATCACTCGGATGTTTTGGCAATACCACGAGGATAATGCGTATGACTCTTAAGATCTTTACTTGTTGTCACAATGTGTGAAAAACAAGCACAGTTTGTATTAGTGTCCTAACGAGATTTTGGTTGATCTTATGGCTTTTAGACTTGATGTGCACTTTGGTTTTTAGTAGTCGGAGGCTGGGAGCGGATTGTACACCTTTTTAATATCGTCTTAACTCCGGAGTGATAGAGACGATAGAACTGTATTGATCTCTTATGAGAGTGAAACAAGAATCCTTTGAGGGGATCTTGGATTGTTGCGGCTAGGGAGGGTATGTGCAGCAGTTTCCACTGGGTCATGATAACTTGTCTTCAATGTTCAGCAATCAACCATGTGATTCTGACAGCATATGTAGTGACCCGGTTTCTGCTAAAAGTTTAAGGAGTGATGCTTTCTTTTCACCCTTTATCTTAACATTTCTTTTTCATTCTTCAACCCCATCCATGCTTACCGAGACTTCATTACAAGTACCTTGTTGCTTAAGTTCCAGTACTAGCTCTATCTCAGAACGTACACTATTCCCTTTTTACTCACAGTACTCCTTTTATAATCATACCAGTAGGACTTTACACTAAACTAATGGATTGTCTTGGTAGATCCCTCCGCTCTGAGGGATCATGGGAATGAGTACCTAACCTTACCATCCTTATAACTCTAATAAATTAAATACAGGGTCGGTCTTAGGTGTTTCCATAATTGCCATCATAACCATTCGCTCCCTCTCAATATGTGCATCGATATTCGAAAGAGTTTAGCACATATAGGAGAGCCTATACTTGAGTTAAAAAAATTACATTTTTTATCAGATTTTCATAATTAAATCACATTTTATCCCTAGAGCAAAAATTTCAAATCCGTTGAGATTTTTTGGGTCTAATTGATTTAAGTTAGAAAATTTAGGAGAATGGGTGTCAGGTTTATACAAAGCCGATGATGGAAACATATGAATAACTTAAATATACAAGCTTAAGATACAGTATAATCACTACATTAGAATGTACATATTACAACATATAAGAAAACTACCCCTCATTCGGTTCTCTTTAGCAGTCGGTAGTCTCCTTCTCTTATCCTTCCACCAACAAAGCTTTTCCAGAGATTCGGGAAGATTATGTCTAGTCTTAAGTATTTCTTTATGGCAAACATAAACTCCTTCTGTCTGTCGACGTCTTTCTTCGTTCCAAAAAACCGTGTATCAACACGGAATCAATCCTGTTGACCCCTGATTTCCTTGACTTTGTAATCTAACGCATTCCATTAATTGTTGTAGAGTAACCGTCACTAAACTTGTGGATTTCATTTGAACTCATGTCATCTTGAACCCCATATTTGTCCCTACATGTGACGGGACCCTTGGAGAGTCAATTACTGTAAAGTCATGCCTGTACTCAAACCCAGTGGCATCCCATCGAGGTTTGGTAAGGTTTAGCTGCGTCTGGTAACTCTCAATCCCCAGCTGGAAGTCTTCTATGCGTTGTCTTATAACCAAGTTTCTGGTCCATAAGTTGACAGCAGTAGTGAAAATCTTTTTATCAGCGGGTGATAGATGGTTCAGGTGACCTTAAAGATTTAACAAGTACAGATCTTCAAAGTCACTAGGATACAGATATTTGAAGTCCCTTTCCGCGATAACATATTCTTTTAGATCAGCTCGACGAAGGACGATCTTCTTCATATAATCGTACCCATATGATGAAAATACTTCAATTCGGACGACACTTAAGATACGCATATGAGTCCGTACAGCTTTGCGATCACCTTCAGATGAGTGTCTGTCAATGTAGAATCGTTGTATTTGAAACCACCAATGAGATATACCATACATAGCAGCGATGTCATACTTGCATTCCTCTTTAATCTACATCTGATCGGGTACCATTTGCTCTAAGCCGACATCAGGATAATGTGTCGCCTTCATCTTTGAGATTGACAAAGCATGCCTGCTAATCTTATGACCATATTGTAGATACTCTAAGTCTTTGTTGAAGAAGAAGTCAGGTTGGATTGTGACATGACCAGGTTCACCACCCAGTGGTAGTGGTTTGCTGACATTGTACCTGAGGATTGCATCATCCACTTGATCGGTGAGAAGTTTGTGACATTCTTCCATTTGGAACTGGAGATGAATCACGTCAGGATGGAAAACTTTAACAATTTCATATGCAGGACCCTCCAAGTCTTTTTGTGTAAGTTCAGAGATTCCTTGCTTTTTGCAATACCAGTCCATGAATGTTGCCATATCACCGGTCTGAGAAAGTAGTGAGTTCTCTGGTGGAGATGCATAGGTAGACTTCAGAGCAGAGGCCCAGTTGTTCGTTGGGACAGTCAGGTCAGAGGATAGAATGGTCCAGGCGGGTTCCGGTGTAGCAGGTATGTCTTCAGTGAGTGGCTTCCACCAACTCTGCCTCAAGTTCACTGTAGGTATATGATCATGTCCAATGTCTTTAGCACTTGACGAGTATGCCTGTTCGTCAGCAATCGTATCGTCATCCATATGGAGTTCTTCAGGAATGGATGAGACAGAAGGCTTAATTCTTGTGTCAGTCGTCGTCCAAGCCATATATTCAACTAAGGCAGGCGTCTTTGAAGAACTTAGGGCAGCTGTTCTTGTAGACTGATCACCCTGAGTGTTGGATGGAAGTGGAGGAGGATGTGGTGATTGAGACGACACAGAAGCGCCAGAGGCTCCTAAAGTTCCAGATGGACCTGCTGGTGGTAGAAGAGGGAGTGGAGGATAAGGTGGAGACCCAGGTGGTGTTTTAGGTGAGTCCTGTCTCTTTTTCTTCATTTTCCTTGCTTCAGCCAAATCAGATAGGAGCTGGTCATTGTTATCACGGGCCATTGACTTCTCCAGAGCATCGTACAGCATCATGTGATCTTTATGAGTTTGGTAGGATTTGGATTCCCACATTCGGTTATAAAGAATTTCTTTCATATCAGCTTCTGGCAAGTCTCTGAAGCGTTCCCTAAGTGGTGCTTGCATAGCCCAGTCAACAGCATCCGTGACTATTTCATCCACAGCTTTGGGCACTTGATTGGAAATATCTTGATTCTCCAACTTGTACAGTCTGGACCCATGTTTGTCTAATCTTTCCTCCATGGCTTGGTTCGCATCCACCAAATTCATGATATGTTGTTTGAGTTCTCCAATGTGCTTTAGTAAGGTGGGATCTGAAGAACCTTGTTGAGGTTGAGGTGGTAGAGGAATCGTTGTTATTGTCGTTGTTATTGTGCCAGTTGCGGTTGTGGTGGTTGGTAGTGGCCGATGAACGTTGGGAGAATCGAGTCTAGACACGAGATCAATCACCGGTGATGTCATAGGAGGGATAGCAGAGGTGTCTTGATGGATTGTGACGAACACCATTGACTCAGCTTCTGTATCTGTAGTTGTCTTCTCATTATTGGCTTCTGAGGGTTTATCATTGAAGAATTGATCGCCAAAACTGAATGTGACAACCATGACTTGAGCAGGTTAGTCAAACCGTTAGTGTTGACTTATGTGTCTGTTGAAAAGTATGGTTTATGTGATTCTATGTGTTTATATGTGTTTTTATGTATTTATGAGGTATTGGTAACCAATCTTTTGAGTGTGATCATCTCAATGAGATTAGAATGATGGGAAAATTTGTTGAGTTCATTTCGTTCATTTTTAATGACAAAGAAATGATTATTGATAATTGAGCGTTTGCGAGTTAATGGTGTAAGTATATATACGTATACGTATTTTGTGTTAGTTATCTAAGATAGGTTTAGCTTTTAAGAGTTAGATTAAGAAAATGTAAAATTTCTATTTTTGGAAAGTTAGGTTGGAAATGAAAAGTTATTTTTAGAAAGGTAGTAAACCGCGCTTATGCAAAAAGGTTTAGTCAAATAAGTAAATATTTTTACAAAAACTTAAGGTTTTAATTGTAAATATATAAAATAAAAAAAATATATATATATATAAATATATATTTCGGCCGAGTAGGGTAAAAAGAAAAAAAAGAAAAGAAAAAGAAATAAAGTCCTAATCCTAATCTAAACCTAATTAGACTTGACCTACAACTCTACTAGGAGGTCTATAAATATAATTCATAAATCCCTAACCCCCCCCCCCCATACCCTAGTTCGACCGGCTTCAAGAAGAGGAGAAGAGAAGAAATTTTTAGGGTTCTACTTTCAAGGTATGATTCGATCTTAGTTAATTCTAGTTTTAAATCTTTTAATTCTAGTAACTTAATTGTGATGGATTAGGGTTTCAATTAAGTTTTATAAATTAGGGTTAGTAATATCCAGAAAGTTTATGATATAATAATGTTAGTTTAATCATTAGATTAATTAAATTAGTGATATGAACATGTATTAGGGCTTAGATCACCCGAACTAGTTATAAAATTCACTCCAGAATTTTAGTCAGACTTGTAGAGGCCATAACTCGGTCATAAAAGATCAAATAAATAATTTACAACATACTGGAGATAACCTCAGAGAGTCTACTTTTCAGAAAAGTCAGCCTCATGAGTTTTTAAGGTCGGGAAGTGGGTCAAATGGTCATTACAAAACAGTGACGAATTTCAGTTTTGGTTTTGATTTTTCTAAAAATACTTAGACACTGAGTTAGAGGCTCTAAGTCACGTGTAAGTTAGTTCATATATTGTGTATGTTCCTTGAATTTTGGCTAAGGCCATAGTAAGGTCTAAGTTGGTTAACCAATGTCATACTTTTAGAAGGTCAGATTCTGGACGAATTCTGGACACTTTGGATTAATGAATTTCTAAGGGGTATTTGTAAAAGGGTAATGGCTTTGGGAGAGCTATGAGAGGTTCATAGGACATATATGTAGCATGATGAATTTTGGTTTGAATTATGGGAGTGTTTAAGTAGTGCGTTTAGGGCGTGCAAGTGAGAGTAAAATTCTGCTTAAAACCAGAAAGTTTAAAACGTAACATTGAAGGGTAAAGGATATGTGTAGGAGTTGGAAAAGGATTAAAACAAGTAGAGAACAGTAGTAGATAGCTTAGATATCCATCATTGTTGAGGTTACATCATATTGGGTTAAATGCCTAATTGATGGTAGCTTATAACGTGTTTAATTGTTTAGATTGTTCGTGAAGTTTTGTGAAGTTTTGTTGGATCTTTTGGGAAGCTATAGCTATCAGGGGAGTTTCATAGTCCACTTTTAATTGTTTTTTCATTGGGTGGAAATGATGACTAAATTTTTGAATTGCTGTGATTATGTGTTTTGCTTTCATGTGGACATTATGTGATTGTTATATGACTTATTGTTGCATGTTGAATGTGGTTTACTTGCATGTTCTATATTGACATGTCAAGCGTTATTGATTTAGGATCGGGGAGTGCGTCTACTCAATAATAGTGAATTGGGATCGGAAGGGTACGCCTACCCAGTATTGTTGGTCCAGGCCTAAATATAAGCTTTAGCTGGTTAGAATGTTAGTGCGTAAGTGTCATATGGGTTCGGGGGTTAACAGTTCCTACACAGTTGTTTGATATGGATCGGGGGGTAACGTTTCCTACCTAGTATGTGGATTGCATGTTAGCATCAGTTCATTATGTTGCATAATTGTTCCTATATTGTTTTTGATAATCGATTGTAATTGAGTTTTGAAAAGTGTATTATGTGAGTCTTAATACCTCATTGTCTCTCACCAACGCTGTGTTTGACGCTTTTAAGCATCATTTTCAGGTGAGCATGATGGAAATAAAATTGAAAGAAGTGGCTAGTAAGAGACCATAGGATGTCATGAAGATTTCTATTTCTTATCTTGAATTTTTGCATTGATTGAATTTGAATAATTGTTGCATGTCTTTCTATTGGCGAGAACTTTCGTTTCATCTATAAAGACGCCTTTTGGATTTTTGGTTAGGTTTTGGGTATCGTTATGGCACTTTGTGTCTTTGCTTTACTTTAGCTTTCATTTTAGTATTCTCTGTATAGACACCGTGTGTTATGATGATATCTATTCTTGTTTACGCCTCGCGTTTCCGCCTTGGCGGGGTGTGACAACTTATTTAACCATTTTCGATATCTTACTCATGACAAGGATCCAAAATTAAATATTCGAAGGTTGGGGTGTCCAATATGCATCCCTTGTGAATAACATGTGAGTTTGGTGGGAACAATCCACAGATTTAAAATGTATAACCGAAAATACACATTGTTATTGATGTAACATATCTATTTTGTTAACCGACAAATTGACATAATTTAGAATAATAAAATTATTCGAAGATTAAACATGCAAATATAGAACACAGTAGAATAAATGAAAATGATCATACCGGGTATATCAATTCATTATTTTAATACAACTGCTTCCAGTTCTATTATCTAAATACTAAAAATAGATATGCATAAGACTAATTAGTAATTTGAAATCTAATATTTCCAACATTCTCAACTCTTTCTTTACAAGAAAGCTAAATAGTCATTGGGGTAAACTTTCCGATTTACTTGTTTCAAATTCTACCATTTGTAAAGATTTGAATGATATGAATGAGTGTCGTATTGTACATTTTCATATTATAGCATAGTATCTAGTATGGAAATATGATTGTACTTATTTAGGTTATTTGAAGTTAACAACATACTATTGAAGAACCAATCTTCTGTGCCATTTTCTTAAAATGTAAATGTATTCTCATTATTTAATGTGTATTGAAACAATGCACTTATCTGAGCATATCTAGTTAGCAGATTTATCATAAATGATGAAATCCTACTTTAACTAGGGTTGATTATCCTCTAGCATTAGTGTACACAAACAACACTATGCCTTATACAATTCGTAAACGTTTGTTTTTAACCAATGTCTTAAACAATCTCTCTCAGTACTGGTGTTGTCACCTCATCTTGCTCTTGTGCAAAAGTAGCAACCAGACTCATACATAATATAATATATACATATATGATGAATCCTTAGTTAAAAACATAAGGTTTCTATCCATGTAATAAATTATCTCAAGTGAAATATACAATTTAAGACTGGATTCAATGATATATTGCATTGTGTTGGACTTAATCACCGCATATGTTTATTTCAATAAACATTTATTCCAAGGTCATTTGTTTTATTCCCTAAATTCACAAGTGAAGTTTCATTCCAATCTTAAGGATTAACATCTAGCTTAGATGGAATGATACCTTTAATATGTTATACAACATACGAATTTAAGAAAACAACATAGTGCTCCCACTTGATGTCGGTGTGCTCATGAGTTATCTTAATTTAATCAAAAATCATATTGTAATTAAACTTAAGATTTCACCTCCTAGATGAATGATCTAATCCACATTTAGATTCTTTTATATTGTATACCTTATAAAGATTATATAGAATCATAACCCTTTTGATTACACACCATCCTCGCAAAGGTAATCATTAAGGAAAGAGTTATGAAACCTTATTATCATATTTCATATTCATGAAAACATGTATGACAATTAATCATCTTTATAGAATTAATACATGTAGAAAAGAAAATTTAATCACAGTCAATTGCTTGAGTATGATTAAAAATCTTATCATAAGTCAGGCATTAATATGTATACAATCTTGTTCTTATAAGCCATTCTTCAAAAGAAACTCATTCTAACCTCACAGTTTAACTGTTTGGTGAAAATTCAATGAAGCTCAAAACATTGATTGTCTTTTAAGGACTGCATCTTGTCATTCATAGTTCTAAGACATTTATCAGATTCAAGATATGATAATTTATCTTATTAGTTAACAGGTTTGACATGACCCTCTAACTTATATTCCTCAACATTGATATTAAAATATCACTCGATTGATGAGGCATCCTTGCGGATTTGTGAATGAGAGTTACATTATACTTTGGTTTGACATTTTCTTGTTTAACCTTAGTATGACATCAGCAAGTGAATTCAGAAGGTTATGTATTTTGTTTTTGAATGTCTTCAAGATTTATAGATGCTCCTACTTACTTTTGTAAGTAGAGATAATTCTCTAAATACTTACTCCCTCTATCCCATAATTATAGTCCACCGATAAAAAACATGTAGTTTAAGAAAAACATCATCATTACAGCTTTCTCACTCTTACTTTTTGCACAATGACAGTTTTACCCTTAACCAATTAATTTCTAACTTCTTTAAAGTTTGTAATAATAACATTAAGTGAGGGTAATATGGTAAACTTAATATAAATTCCCTATCTATTTTTGGACGTAGACAATTAACTTGGGACAAACAAAAAAGGAAACCTGGACTATAATTATGGGACGGAGAGAGTAGTATTTAAGCAACAATAAATTTTTCTTAACTGTGAAACAGAAAACACATTTTACAGTTCTCATCTCTAGCTTGTTAATAATATGCTACATAAGATATTAACAAATTTCAGAACTTTAATCAAGACATAATGGGATTAATCCCAATCTATAAAAAAATAATGTCTTGGGTACCTTCTAGGTTGGAACTATATTGAGTGTATCCATGACACATGTAATTTTCTAACCTTGATAGATTTTGGAGGTAGAACAATTAAAATTATCATAAATCAAACGATGAGAATATAGTTTGTTTCAACACATTAGACATACCATAATGATGTGGTGTTCTATGAGTATTGGAATTGTGAGGCTACATCAGAATTCCTTAGATAAAAATTAATTCTCTTTGGATCAAATACTTATCAATTGGGTCGAGCCAAATTGAATACTTGGTATTTTAAAACCAAGTGCGTGCTATAACGTATATTCCTTTAAATAGTACAATAACTCTATGTTCATGTGTTTCAAGAAACCAAAACATTGTCAAGTATACGTTTATAAGTCTTTGAATAATTCAAGGATATCATGTTGATGTGTTAACAAGAAGACATAACAATTTTACTACTTACTTTATGTTATGAGTCATTGATAAATTCAAGGGCTTTATAATTATGTCTTAGCCAAAAAAAATTATAGTAACTAAAGTGGTTATGAACGCAAACTCTTGAGTTCAATAGTAATTTCAAGTTAATTTCATACTTCATAATTATGATTATATATTTAACCATAATTATATTTGACTAAATCATGTAGTCAAAATGATGAAGTAGCTTTACATTATATCTTGACATTTAAATGTAATAAGGCAACAAACATCTTGCTTGTTTAAGTCCTAGTAGAATTATTAGCTTCCTTACTTTGCGGTCAAGAGAAACCAATAATCATATTGTTATATGTTGTTCCTTGCACACACTTAAGATTTCTCCCACTTGTGTACGGTACAACATTATTTACTGTAGAGAAACAATACGACGAGCACTTGATTGTGTAAACAATATGATAGTCTCATAGATATTAAAATTAGATTTCGAACCATACCTTTTAATAAGGAATTGTGGATTATTATTTTATAGATAACGTTTCAGAGTGCAACATCAGAAAGACAACATGTTATCTTATAAAATAAAATGCAATTTTCTAAAACTATGGTAGTTCATATTCGGAAAGTAATGAATTATATCAAACCAAGCTAGAAATAATATGAGCAACTAACAAGTAATAAATCTTGTAGCTCCCACTGAATTTGACAACATTACATGAATGTCTTTTCAATAATGAAAACGCAAAGCTCTCACTGGATTTGTCAACATTGTAAGTGTTACATCACCAGTAGAAAGCTAATAGCGATTTATTTACTTTCCTACTCTCTTAGAATGCCTACAAGTAGCAATGTACTTAGGTATTAAACATAGTATATAAAGTTCTACTTATGTTGATGAAGGACTAGCCATTCATGCTTTCATTAACTTGAACATTTAGCATGCAATTCCTCCTTAATCAGTCTGCCTAGCCACAAGGGTGTTTAGCACTATAAGGAATAAAGTGAGTCCAAGAAAAAAAAACTTAGAAGACATTCTAGTAATTTTCTTTACTCATTGCGGTTTATTGAGAATTCTTCTTATTAACATTTAAAACTCATACATCGTCTTGACAAGTGCAAGATGTTATTATTTTGGTAGCTATAGATAAAATGTTCTCTAGTTACACAAAATATTTTATCTTTAAATTATTTCATAACCAAAAAAGAGTAATGAAAGATTGTAAGTAAGCTTAAATATAATGAGAAAATTTCGATTGTAATCCTATCTTAGTTTTGTCAATCAAGGAGAAGAGATAGGAGTAAGTCTCACTCTTCTTACCAGGAAAAGAGACTATGTTTGTCTTTTTTTTAAAACAAACTTTCGTTTACGAATTATGTTGCAATAACACAATTAATCAGAACATAGAAAGTTCAATTTTAGTATTTTTGATAATTAAATTCTTAAAAGAATTAACTACCCAATTAATTACTAATAAGACTAAGATCCAACCTGGCCTCCCACTTATTACCAGAGGTCTGACCAATGTGTAAACAAGTAGGGCAAGAGGTAAGCGATGTGCGTTAATTGCATTTAAATGAAACTCTAAGATTTATGAGACACGTGACTTTAATAACTCATATAGTAATGTCATGTGCATGTTTTGTCTCATCTTATGCCTCGGGTCCAAGGTCTGACAAAGCATACTCGATTTAAGGCAACCAAATAAGAACATGCAAAAATTGACATAGATCTGACCTATAGAAAAAAATTGTCATGGGTTGGAAAGGCCCAAAGGTCTGACCAAAGATGTCAAACCAAGTGTACGTGTTCTTAGTTTGGCTGGCATAGACTTCAAATATCACATAGGGGTATACACATAAGTTTATAAAAACATGTGTCAAAACGTGTACAAAGAAGCATGCAAAACATCTTTGTATCACAAGTTAAGAAAAACATTTTGTTAACTTAGTTTTTAGATTT
This sequence comes from Tanacetum coccineum, assembly GCA_026074375.1. NCBI lineage: Eukaryota > Viridiplantae > Streptophyta > Magnoliopsida > Asterales > Asteraceae > Tanacetum > Tanacetum coccineum. The sequence goes on from BQNB010110062.1 coordinate 18,344, forward strand.
GCTATTATCGCAGGAAAACATTAAAAATTTGACCAAACCCTATATTGTACTCTTGCATGTGTCCGAAGACATAAGTTTTTCCAATAATTGCCTCATATGCCGAAGCATGTAGTGGTGCGGGAAAATATTAAAGGTCAATTAAACCCTAGAAAACCATTAAAGCCATGGTCAATAAAGCTATAGTCAGTAGTGATTCATCATTGATAAGAGCATAAAAACTTTAAATTTTCAAGAAAACGAGTTTCATAGTTTAATCTGTTTTTATTTGTCCAAAAACAAGTTTTACAAATAACACATAGCAGGTCACTAGGAGTTAATGATTATGTGTGTTATTTAACAGACAAATTACTACCAAGATTCGAGTTAGTTCGTCGTAGAAAGTCACCTTTCAAAGCGCAACATTATAGATAACCACACCCGTATGACACATAAACTCGCAAGAATCTTTTGGTTTAAATAAAACAAGTTTCACTTTAAGTATTAGTCCGTTTAGAGTTTCATAAAATCTTTTGCATATATTAACCAGTCTCATGGAATATCACATATAAGCAAATAAATAGGGTGATGAGGTGAAGACAGACTCTATATGAAAAGCAGTAAATCACATAATTCCCGAGTTCTCAAAAGAGTCATCCCCAAACGGAGAACCAAAAGACTCTCACTAGGTTTTCTGCTAAGTGCCTAGATCGCCACATCTATCATATAATATGATTGCGTGAGTCTTAAGGCCGAAAAAAGAAAAAAATAATAAAACTAAATTAACTATTAATTTTAAATCTTTTCTTTTTCAATCTATATTAACTAGTAATAATACCAAGATTCTAGGTTTTATTTATTCTTTATGGCAAGAATTGCATATTATTGACCTAATTTTCGGTCAAAACAATAAATAAAAGTTTTCTTATGCGGATCTAGCGTGTTTTATAAGTGTGTAATGCATAACACCAAACGATCCTAGCTCTAATACCACTGTTGAGATTTTATAAACCAGTTAACCATTAACTACGAGTACGCAGCGGATGGATCTAGTTTGATATTAAGAATTAACACACAAATAAAGTAAGAAACACTAACCATTATGTTTAATGACAAAAGTCAATAAACGAGAATCTTGATCTTAAAACTTGAGTGATTAAAATTACCACATCTACGGTTACTCACACAACACGTCAAACAAGCACGCTACCATGCTAGTAGTTACTTCACGATTACCAAAACAACTTGTGTTTAGTGCTTTTTCTAGATCTGATCCAAATCCCTAAATAGATATACGTTTGAATCAAACTAAACAAAATAAAATAAAACCACAAGTGACGACATCAGACTTGAACCCGGGTGTGTTGAATCAATAACAAGCAACAACACCACTGGATTATATGTCCTTTGTTGTTGTTAATGTAGAAACAATTAATTTGAAGCCGAAAACCTTATAAAGGGTTTAGGCTCAATATTGTTTTAGTTTCGGTAGTTTTTGGGAGAGTAAAGTACAAATGAAACAAAGAGTTGGTATTACGATTTCTTGTATAGTATGGGACCACTGGAATGATAGGAGGGTGTGTTTATATATATAGCATCACAAACCCTAATCATCTAGCTTGTTCCCTACTCTAAGTTATTGTTATACAATCCTTTGATTTTCTAAACCGACACTAAACCCCCTCCTAGATCCTTCTTAAAACAGCCACTATAGGAAGAAGGACGGGAGTTTCATTTTCCGACTTTTAAGTCTCTCTTTTTGTATTTAACATTTAATTAGTTAGTTTTATCACGTCTAACGGTTAAACCAACAAACTTTAAATTATTTCGTAAAGCATATTAAACCTTTAATAATAAATACAACATGTATATATATTAAATGTTTAATAAACGTACTCTTCGTGTCTTAACGTGTGTGCCCCCAATAGGCTCACGTACTTCTTAGTTGTATAAATGCGTATCCGACTCCCACATCCAAACACTTTTGTGGCTAGGCACCTCGTTTTGTAGACATTGTAATGTTTTAGGCGGCTTTGTGGTGTTTAGCATATATATATATATATATATATATATATATATATATATATATATATATATATATATATATATATATGTGTGTGTGTGTGTGTGTGTGTGTATGTGTGTGTGTGTGTGTGTGTGTGTGTGTGTGTGTATACATACAAGTAGTTGAGCCGTTATAATGTTTTGTGGTTGTGTACAAGTTGTAATATGTCTTTGGGTCGTGTATAGCATGTTTTGTGGTTTTGATACAAGTTTAGATTATGGTAGATTTTTTCTGGAAAAAATTTAGAAAACGCTTGTCGAGCAGGCTTCTGTGCAACAGCCTTAAGTTGAGAGCCGACAACATGTCATCGGGGAAAGTGGGATATGTCGTCGGGGAAACTTGTTATTAAATTTAGTAATTAATTATTTAGTTATTAAATGTAGTAATTAATTATCTAATTAATTAATTAGTTAATGAATTAAATACTTAATGGCAAAACTTTCCCCGTGGACATGTCGTTGGGGAAAAGTTTTGTCGAACTACACTTTTCGTTGACTGAAAATGGTATGGGGCCTACTTCGTCGCCAGGGAAAGTCGTTAGGGATTCACATACCGACGCGGCTTCCCCGAGGATGTCTTCCCGGTAACATGTCGCTGGGGAAAAGTATTCCCGACGACATGTCCCCGATAAAAGTATCAAAATGTCACAGAGGAAGTAGTCGATTGTTGTAGTGTACATATCACTCCTTAATATCGAGTAAGTTCTTGTGGAATAGTAACATCCCAACCACACTCTTAAATTTTTGAAAATGCATGACGAGTAACCAAGTAAGCTACTAGATTTCTTTCTTGAACAACCAAAGAAAATGATATTTGCATATTATTTGCCTACACGCAAATGTCATTCACTTTAACAATCAATATTTATCTATGATTGCTATAAACTTGCTAGTGTAAGATTATATCTATTGTTTTATTGACTAGTGAATGCGTTTTACTTGTTAAAAACTAGTTAGGAGTCGCCTAGCTTGAACATTAACTAGAAGTAACTAATTGGAGATATTAAATTAGATGTTTAATTTGGTTGGATATTAATTGCGTGTTTATAGCTATTTTGTATGTTTACAACTATAGGGATTGTCACATAGGCTATTTGCATAGGGTTGTAATTGACCACTACACGATTAAGAATCAAGATTATTCACCATTAAACCAACTAAGTCATCACAATTCAATCGGTATTGTTAGATTGCTAGTAAGGAATAGTGCACCCTAGATAAATACATTTCCTAAATATCTGTTCACACCAATTTACTTTTCCTTGTCATTTATTATTATTGTCTTTTAGGTCAACATTAGTTTAAAATCAAAATCTCCAAAACTTTGATTATTGACTTACTTTCTAAAATACACAAAAATACCAACAAGAATCTTTTCTCATCTCTTAGATCATCAAATCATATGTTATGAGATTACCTCACTATTCCTCTAGAGAACGATCACTCCTTCGATCATGCCTATACTACACTACAAGGATTAGTTACACTGCCGATGGGGTTGTAAAGTTTGGCTTCATAAACCGCGCATCAGATGTCATAAAGGTGAAAACATCAAGAGTTACAATGCCCATAGTTAAGACAATTGACTCGGGATCATTGATTCCAAAAAATTTCTTCACGCAACCAAGTCATTTCAAGATCTTTAAGCAACATTTTGTGTCTATGAAAGGTTCCAGGTGTGTGGGAAAGCATTTGAATTCACTATTGTCAAAAGTTACTTGGCTTCATCGCTTACGTTTGCTTGCATAGTGTGATAAATTGTGCCCGATACCAACAAGTTGATTACCCACCTTAACAGTTGGCCAAGACAGAAAGATAATTTTTTCACACTCTTTGTGAGTCATCCACAGTGACTCGAAGTGAAAAAGAGGCCTCTTTTTATTAGTCGAACGAGAATAATATACAAGAGGATCATGATCACTGCCGATAAGAGGTTTGTGGTGAAGAGGTTGGAAAGGGCAGACCTAAAAAAGATTAGTTGAAACGCCCCTTAAATAATGTGACTCAAAAATGACCAAAATATTAAGCTTTTTAATAATATCAAACCAAAAGAACTTCATGTTTTTACTTTACAATTTTTTTTTAAAAATTTTATATCTCTAAAGTCCTTACAAACTTTAATATTCAAAAATAGATCCAATAAGTCTTTTCATCAGTAAAGAAATCCTTTAGATTTTATTCATACTAAATGTATCATCAGACATGAGGTTACGGTGTAACCCAAGAGATGGTTACGACGTAAACTTT